>BTPG01000002.1:308787194-309007194 GCA_036245525.1 Semisulcospira habei
GGCTGTAAGCTCACATGAAGAATTTTTCATCTCTTCCCGAAAAAACAAAAAACAACTTCCGATCGTTTTTTTTCCACGTGTTCAAAAACTACTCGTCTACATATCTCATTTAACCCCACCACCCCAACTTGTGTAGGTGTCATCTAACAACTATGTATCAGCTGCAGAAGATGGATCGACCATGATAATTTAAGGGTAGTGCCAGATTAGCTTGGCGCCTGATGGCGCCAAGCTAATCTGGCACTACCCTTGAATTCTCATGGTCGAGCCATTTTCTTTGGTTAGACTTTGGGGCTAAATGGGCCATGCACGAGTACCAAAATGTGCAAGCAGTCTCTAGGGACATATCTTCCCCGTGAAGGCAAAAGAAAGTAAGTCCATGTTAGTGAAAAGTGCGATTGTCATTGTAATACAATGAGAAAATCGCTTTTCACACAATGGACTTGCCGTCTTTTGCTTTCAGAAGGCAGTTATGAGGATGAAAGCTTTTCACAAGTCAAGTGCTTCTTTCAGCGGTTGAGATTGAGAGCTATCCGTCCTCCAGCCGTCTGGTCGTTGAGGGTTCTAATGGAGGCAATCCCCTTCATCTGGTTTTCGGTGGTGTCGGTGTCGCTGCCATCAGCCATGGCGTGCCACGACCAGGCGCCAGCATAGCCGTGTCTGTAATGGAAACAGTCACATCAGAATCGTCGCCATCGCACTATAGTTGTGTCATTGTATTTCTCATCCTCACTCTCATCATCCATATAATCGTTATCGTTATCAACAGAGACGTCATCATGATCATGATCATCATTATCAGCAGCAGCAGCATTGATATTTTAAGACTCATATGCACGCAGTTAAAGAGTACGATAAAAAGAAGAAGGAAAAACGCCTCATGTTTTCATCGACTGCAATACCTTAACCCATTAACTGCCACTTGACGTAGATTCCGTTTCTGCAGTCTTCGTTAGTTCAACGCCAGAGAGCCCACCCCATCCCAGTAACACAGATTCAAAGTGATGTCAGCAAGAGGCATAGATCTTCATGAGGACCTACGTGTCGTGCGGCTAGGTCATGCTCACTTTTTCTCGGCAGGCAAGGGGTTAAATACGGATCCCTCGTGATAGTGCACGGATGGTGTCAGAACAGCTTGGCATTTATTATTCACCCTTTAACTGCCGAGGAAAAGAAGTGAACATGATCCATCTGCAAGAGACACAGATCATAATGATTCCCGCAGTTGCAGGGACACATGCGGATTTGTGCCTCTTCCTAACATCACTTTGAATCCATGTTCCTGGCCGGGACGGCATGGTCTCGTGGGCGTTGAATTAACTCATTCGAGACGTGCCGCTTACGGATACGCGGCGAACCGACGCGTATCCGTAGGCAGCACGTCTGGAATGAGTTAACGAAGATTGCAGGCTGATGTACCCGGAGAAGTGTAATACAGTCTTCTATTTCAGAACACATCCCAATTTCTGTAGGCTGACTGTGGTTATTCGTGCTTGCATGCATGATCTTGACTACACTAATTTTCGGTAATCCCTCATTTACGTAAAGGTTGGTCCCAATCTCCGTAATCTATGTAACGATGTTCCTCAATGAATAGCAATAGGTCAACTGACGTGTAGACGTAGTTGAACATCTGCTCAATGGTCATGCCGGCCCCGTGAATGGAGTTAAACTCTGCGACCACTACCGGCTTGTCAAGGTTGTAGTCGGCAGCCGAATGCTGAAAAAAAAACCCGCACGAAACAGAATCATTCACCCATTATCTGCCTCGGGTATGCGGACATTAGCCCTTCATGATTCACTGCCGGAGCAAACTGAGCGGCAACACCCGAAAGCGAGAGACATAGATCCTCATGAGCCCCCGCATTCGCGGGGGCTCATGAGGATCAATATCTCTCGCTGGCAGCCGTGTGTGTCTCCGGCAGACGATTCCAGCTTTACCGACGACAGATCCGTGATGGGTTCACGACACATGGTTCTGGCAGTGAAAGGGGTCAGCAGGAGGCATCCATTTTCATGACTTCAGCAATAGGCGTATTCATCTTCTCAGGACAGCAATAGACATAGTCTCATGAGGTCAGCAATAGAAATGGAGTCTCATATATATTTCACTATATTTCACTATATATACTGACGAGCAAAAGAAATGCGACATTTTTGGAGCCATCGGAAACACTTTCTTTTGCTCGTCAGCTCTTAAGTTTCATTTTATTTATTATTATTTATTTAATTAATCATTATTGTTTTATTTATTTTCTTTAATTTTCATTAATTTAGTTTTATTTTATTTTATTCATCACTATAAACAACATACGCAAGATTTCCAGCAACATGACTCACCAAGAACACCGCATCTTGAGCAAATTTACCCTGCCAGTCGTATGAATGGGTTGAGTAGAAAGTCAGCGTGCCCTGAAAACGCAGATCCACACGTTACAAAACAATAATAATAATAATAATAATAATAATAATAATAATAATAATAATAATAATAATAATAATAATAATAATAATAGCAACAACAACAACAACATCAACGCTGAATCATTACCTCAAGTTTTAGTGCAAATCGTTAATTGAAACAACCTGCATACCAATCATTCCCGTTCAAAGGGACAGTAAATGGATACCGAATAAGCCACTGATACAACGCTTAAGAAGCAACGTTACAGTAGTCGGGTTTCCAGACTTGGTTAAAACCAACACCAGAATGTCAGACACTTTAGTAAACTGTTTTGTCCTTGATATTCCGCAGAGCGTTTCTTTCATTGTTGACTACCCAATGCGCAAAAGGCCATCGGGCCGACGTTCCCCCCCCCCCCCCACCTCCCACCCGGACAGCTTCCATCTTACACTGTCTGATATGGATTTTTTGGTGGAGCAAGGACTAATGACTGACCTTCTCTCTTCCTCCGGCTTTGGTCAGACATTCGTCAGAGTACAGGTTCTTGTCGTTCCACGCCGTGTTGTCAGTCTGGGCTCTCTGACTGGACGAGCCCGCCGTCACCAGGGCATCGGGGTCAGCACGGCGGATAGCGTCCACCTGCCAGTTGATCCACCTGTAAGCACACTTACAACCTTAAACCACAACATAATATAATATAATATAATATTTTTTTTTTAAAAAACGCATAAATAACATGGTAAAATGGTGGTAAACCTCTGAGACGTGTGAGACATGTTCCGTCGCCGATCACTTTCGATGCCAGGAGACGTAAAATCTAATCATGGGCGGATCTGATGGGAGGAGGGGGGTGACATCCCCCCCCCCCGACCCATAATACTTTCAAATGCTATAACACAGTTTCATTTTTAGGTGCTTGGACCCCTCCCCTCCCCTCCCCCGCTCACCCACCCCACCCCCTCCCGCCCGGTCCCCCTCCGAACCCCCACCCCCACCCATTGTTCGATTTTTCGGCCACTGGAAGCAAGATCTAGCGTCGGGCAGGCCTTTTGTGTCAGGTTGAAGGTCCCGAACTACCCCCCCTTCCAACCTCGAGGTAACTGATCCGCCCCTGCTAATAGTAGTAGTGACATGAAACAAAATGTGAATAATCAGGTGTGTGCCGGATTTCTGGATCTGATTATGAATGCGTCTGCCTATAGTATGAGCTATCGTATACCTGCAGATTGAGTGGACATTTTTCTTTGGCTTAATTTTGTATTTGTAAAGCGCTCTGAGCTTGTGTTTCTGAGGGGGAGGCCGCTGTAACGAAACTATGTATTGCTATTATTATTATTATTATTTCAAATGTAAAACCCGTGGCGGTCGTGCCTTCTCCCATCTTGGCCCAGCCACTTGGAACAGCCTCCCCACCTCCGTCCGTGACTGTCAAATGTTCTCCTCATTTAAATCACTTCTCAAAACCCACCTCTACAATGCTGCCTTTCACTAGTTCATTTCCCCAGCCATGCACAATTCATCACCACGGTCACGTATGTGTGTGTGTGTGTGTGTGTGTGTGTGTGTGTGTGTGTGTGTGTGTGTGTGTGTGTGTGTGTGTGTGTGTGTGTGTGTGTGTGTGTGTGTGTGTGTGTGTGTGTGTGTGTGTGTGCGTGTGCGTATGTTGTGTGTGTGTGTGTGTGCGTGTTAGGTGTTAGCCTTTTCATTTAATTGTATCTGCGCTTAGAGCTACTTTTAGAATAAGCGCTTAACAAATCTCCTTTATTATTATTATTATTATTATTATTAAGACCACCTAGTGAACCTACGTGTAACTGACTACTGAAATCCTTACAAACCTTTACCCAGTAAGCAAAGGTCCTCTTGCACACGACGACCGCAGTGCGAACGCGCACGAGCCGTGCGCGGGCCCACTGCAGCCGTCGTGGGCCCGAAGACGTGTTGCTACGAGGGTAATATGCGTTAACCCATATCATTCGGAATACACCAGTGGGTGAAATAAGTTTGACTAAAATAGTTCAAGGGTGGTGCCAGAATAGCTTGGCGCCTCTAGGCGCCAAGCTATTCTGGCACCACCCTTGAACTAAAGTCATTGGTCTATATCCTTATCTGTAAGTACTATAATGTAGCTTGCGTATGGTAGTGTACAAATTGGAAGCTTTTAGCCTCAGTATGATATGGATTAAACAGTTCACTAACTCTGTGGGGTCAGCAGCACGAGCCTGTCTCTTGATGACCTGATAGTTGACAGTTGACAGTGACACCTAAACACTACCCTTGAGCTGTCACTGTCGATCCATCTCAGGTAGTCGCTGTGTATCAAATGACTTCTGCTGTCATTTGACTAAAGCAAAGAGTTTTAGTCAAATGAAGGCAGAAGTCATCTAACTTTATTCTTATACAATGAACATCACTAGCTTTTCTTTAAAAAAAATTGACACATTGCTTTTTTGTTGTTGTTGTTGCCAAATAGCGGTATAGCCATTTTGCTCTTGCCAAATAGCGGTATTGTCTTTTTGCTTTTGCCAAATAGCGGCCTTGTCTTTTTTGTGTTTAGAAAAGCGAGATTTTCATAGCTGTAACAAGGAAATCTGGCTTTTTCTGAAAAAAAATGGACGTTTTGGTTCTTGCCAAACTGTGTACGTACAAAAGGAGCTCTTTCGCTGAGTATATGTCTCCTGCCCAACCCGCGCCGCTGTTGCGCAGAAAGTTGGTGTCAAAGCACGGCTCCGGGTCAGTGATACCAGGCTTGATGAAGCCCTCCAGCTCGTTGATGATGTCCCAACCCCCCAGGGCCGGGTGGTCTTTTACTGCCTTCACCCACGGGGTCAGGGCGTTGTCCAGGTAGGACTGGAGCTTGTCTGCGTTCCTGATCAGACCCTGGAGACGGCTGGAACGTGAAAATAACGAGTACACGTGTAAATTAATCCCTTCACTGCTGGGGACAGCGCGAACGCTGAACATCTGCAAGAGACATAAATCCTCATGAGCCCTCGCAATCGCGGGGGCTCATGAGAATTTATGTCTCTTGTTAGTCCTGTGTTATTTTTGGTCCCCTCTACATCTGTGTTCTTCTCGCGAAAGTCAGTCCGCAGTGCACGGTTTCAAACGCGAAATTCGCGACTGTTGGCATCGAAGGGGTTAATAATGGCAATATGGGTAGAATGATGTGGGGAAAGTTGTTTGTTCGTAATCGGGAAAAACCGCCTTTCTACAGACCAATTTTACTGACTTCATAATTATCGTTTTCAATTATTTTCTTCTTTTTCCTCTTCTTAACCCCTTCACTGCCGAGAAACCACGCTCCATCTGCAAGAGGCGTGGATCCTCATGAGCCTCTTGCTGAGATCAGTAAGGCTCATCACTGACGCCAGTCGTGGCGGCCATCTTGTGAGGATACGGGACCAAGCGCTCACAGGAAAATCGCTGTTTTTGTAATGTCAGGAAATTCCTGACCTACTTTAAGCAATAACAGCAAATCTTGCCATCACTGTAGGAAACCGCTAACCAGAATCTGTTTTTGTTCGTTTCCAAAAGAGAAAGAAAAATGAAGAAAAACGTGTTGAAACACTATTTCGCTACCATCTGATGACTATGGTATCCTCTTAAGATGGCGGCTGACGCGCCGACGCTGCTAGGCAACGCGGAGAACTTCCCGAGCCCTATTTGTACCCATGTTCCTTAGACGGTTGTGGCCTTTTGGTTATTGAAGGAACAACGATTTCAGAAACACAATTTGCGTCACTGGCAGTGGAGGGGTCAACTCATTCGCGGCCAGCCGCATCCGGGTGCGCGGCTTATGCCGCGCATCCGGATGCGGTTGGCCGCGAATGAGTTAATGCCTTCGTCGTTGTTGACATCAATGTGTCAGGGGGAAGTGAGCTAGTATACTGACGGATGGAAGTTCTGTCGGACAGCGCCGTTCCACAGGCAGGGGAAGATCAGGATGTTCCGCTCTTGAGCGTCGTCAAGGTAACGCCGGAAGTCGCTGATGAAAGTGTCATCCGTGTCAAGGCCAGTCACGAAGCCGTTGGCGTCAAAAGCGGGGGACACCGCCCCTTCAATATGCACCCAGGTTCCTGAGGGCAGAATGAGAAGTCAGCCTCAATATTGGGACGGCAAAATACGATAAGGTTCATTTGTGTGTTTCTGAAAAGGGTGATTTTCGTTAGTTTGCAATGAAAATCTCACTTTTCACAAAATTGGAATTGGCAGCTTTTGTCTTCACAGGTCAGAATACATCGTGTACTAATTTGGAGTCTTTGAGTCAGACAGCATTATTCACGATCGTCTTTAAACCGTTGTGTGCCGAGAAAATGTAAACACCACCCAACTGCAAGAGGTATAGATCCTCATGAGCCCCTATGAGGATCTATGCCTCTTGCTGAGTCCATATATGTTCCTGGGACATCTAGGTGTTTTTTTTTTTTGTCTCGAGTTAACTAAAACTGTGCAGAAACACTGTCTGGCACTGAACAGGTTGCTGTGGTGTTACGTGCACATAAGCGAAAGGTCCTCGGGCCGACCTTTGCCTCAGCTGTACCAGCTACCAGCTAAGGATGGCGTCGGCCTGGGGAAGTTTGGCTTGCATGGGTGACGCACTTAGTGTGGTGACAGACTTACTCATAGAGTTGCCTCCGGCATCGCGCACTTTATCCATGAGTTCCAGGTAGCGGGTCCTGCGGTACTGGTACTGCCCTCCTGTCCCGAAGTCGTACCCGTAAGCCACCCAGGCTGTGTTGGCACCCGACAGGAAGAAACGTTCATCGCCGATCATCAGGTAGTTGCCTTTGACGCGGATAGGCTGCTTGGTGCCTGGCAGAAAATGTGAAAATTAAACATTTCCCTTGTTTTTTCTTTGTCTTGTCCAACGACGCTACAAGCTAATCTGGCACTACCATTGAACTATCATGGTCGATCCATGTAATGTTGTAGTGCGTCTGGGCTAAATGGGTTAAATTAGACCAATTTTTTTGTGTCAGGGTTGGTTGGTGGAATTGTAACGTGCCTAACTGTCAGTGACACTTTGCCCGAATACTGAAAAAGATGGCCTTGAAATTGCATAACCTTTGTCTGAATGCCGGACAAAGATATAAAAAAATATATAAAAGATAATGACAGCACAGAAAAAAACGCGTTTGAAATCACCATATGCATCCATGCACACCTACAGTAAATGAATTTAGTATTCTCGGCCACTGTTCCCTGTCTGAAGCAGAGTCAAAGAACTAAACTGACATCAGTCTGGGGTCATCGTCAGATGGTTATTATCCTATCCACTGCCGAGATAAATTGAACACCTCACAACTGCAAGAGGTATAGATCCTCTTGAGCCGCCGCAGTTGCGGGGGCTCATGAGGATCTATGCCTTCTTGCGGACACCCCTTTGCGTGTGTTCCTTGCTGGGGATATTTGGCGTTGATTAACCCCAGGGCAAGGCGCACGTTGCCTATCTACAACGAGACATACATCCGGGGGCTCATGAGGATTTATGTCTCTTGTAAGACCTGTGTTCTTTGTGCCCATTATCCATTTACGCAAGAGACATAAATTCTCATGAGCCCCCGCATTCGCGGGGGCTCATGAGGATTTATGTCTCTTGTTAGCCTTGTGTTCTTTTCCTGTGCCCATTTTCCATTTACGCAAGAGACATAAATTCTCATGTGAGCCCCCGCATTCGCGGGGGCTCATGAGGATTTATGTCTTTTGTTAGTCGTGTGTTCTTTGTGCCCATTATCCATTTACGCAAGAGACATAAATTCTCATGTGAGCCCCCGCATTCGCGGGGGCTCATGAGGATTTATGTCTTTTGTTAGTCGTGTGTTCTTTGTGCCCATTTTCCATTTACGCTTGAGACATAAATCCTCATGTGGCCCCGCATTTGCGGGGGCTCATGAGGATTTATGTCTCTTGTTAGCCTTGTGTTCTTTTCCTGTGCCCATTTTCCATGTGTGTTCTTCACGCGAATGTCGGTCAGCATGATGTGGTTTCACTGAGACGCGAAATCCGTGACCACTGGCAGCGGAGGGGTTAACGCAGATTTACAAACAAAACAAACAAACAAACACACACACACACACACACACACACACACACACACACACACACACAATCTGCGTCCACTGGCAGGGAAAGGGTTATGCTCTGCGTGTAATCAGAAGACAGGGAACGGAAGAGATAAACACGATACAAACTCAGTAAAAACTTGTTCCTCCACCCCAGCGTGTAGCCGCTGTACGTAGCCAGCCTACCTGTAACGTTGAGATTGGGGACGGCGTGAGTCATGTGCGGCGTTGTGGGATGGGTTCGCCCTGGAACATCGGTGGTGGTGGTAATAGGCACACAGTCCGACTGTCCCTCCACCGACAGGCCCACGTCAGGGCTGATGTCTCCGGAGGTGTGGGCGTTAAACGTCACGTCCAGCATGTCGCCAGTGTGTTGTTCCCCGTTCCATTGAAGGTTGGTCAGGGTATACTCGCGCGCACTCACTTTGGTCGCCGTGGCCATCCAGACCTGAGAGGGAAAGACTAACTGATTTGTTTGACTGATTGATTGAATGACTGACGTAGTCAATCAATCAGTCAGGCACTCAAGCAATGTTCACTTGGTCGCCTCGCCAATTTCACACCTGCATGAGTGGTATGCAATGAGAGTGGATTGTTCCAGTCGTCCAGGTTTAAGGTAGGTGTCAGTCTTGGCACACAGTCATCACATAAAACTTATTGTTGCATGAAAGTGGACTCAGTGACTGACTTACTGACTGACTGACTGATTGACAGAAATTCAGGCAATTAATCAGTGAAATAATCAGTCTTTTACCTTTAATTATTCCAAATGTATGCGCAAGGAGATAAAGGTAGTGCCGGGCAGCCGAGGTCACCAAAGTAGCTGGCTGACTGACCTATCGCCACCACCACCAATACCATTTTTGTCATGAGCTGACAATGTGGCAATTTGTTACAGTTTTTAGAATATCTTGGTATATGTATTAGTTAAAGTTTGTCAAATCTTTATAGAGTTCAGGCTGTTTTAGTATTAAATGATTTTAAGTTTAGTCTAGAGTTTTAATATGTCTTAATGCTAGTATTAGAAGTCCTCTACAGATTTAGTGTACTAGTCATATTGTACCCACCGATTTTTTTTATATTAGAATGTCAATATTAATTAATGTTTATTGAGTGATTTTTGATCTTATTATTCCCCCGATCTCAAAATTGTAATTGCTCTTTAAGGGATAATAGTTCTTTTTAGTTAATTGTCACAAAACTCGTCAGTAGACGCTCCTTTTGGTTGTCACACAGTTCGCGGAGTCTTCACTGACCAGCTTTGTGACAAATGTTACATGATCACAAAGCTCATTATAAGCCCCAACACCGCCGCTTTAGCAGTAGTGTTGGTGTTTTTCTTACATCCCTCCTTCTTTGCTGCCTTTGAGCGGAAAAGCTGTATCCCACACGTATGATTCAGCTGGGCTGTACCACACGTGTGATACAGTCGTGTTGCGTGAACGGCAAAGTGTGCACAACATTGTCCTGTAGAAAGTCTGGTCAACAAAAAGGTTTGGGCACACGCGATATTAAAACTTGACCTACTTTCAGTTCACGTGCAATGACATCATTTTACAGTGACGACTGGCACTCTGGCATCATGTACTGCGTTATCAGGAACATTTGTCTGGCATCCAAAATATTGACGTCAACATTACAAAGTAAATTACGTCAAGACGTTTGCCAATACACAATGGCGGCTGTGTTGTGACTAGGTGTGTGCCGAAGACCAGCTGACGTCGGATTTATGCCAAACAAAGGTGAGTAAAAATAGAATCTTACATCGGTGTTTAGGTGATACTGAGAATCTCACTCTCGTAGTCTTAAAACCTTATCCTACTCGGTTTTGCTCGTAGAATAAGGTTTTAAACCCACTCGAGTGAGATTCCTCAGTATCACCTAAAAGCCGATGTAAGGTTCTTTGTTTTCATCCCTACGTCACACCACCAATCCCTTTAGCGTAAACTGTACTACATGGCCGAGCTACAAAAACCCTTGTAGCGAAAAATGGCGGTCTTCTTGTAGCCCTCTTTGTGACGCATCTTGGATGCGAGTTTTGTTCTATAAAAGATCACCAAAACGTTCTAAAGTAAAACGTCACTTAGTGTTGTTCGAAACAATAAGCACACTTCTGGAGATGGCAACGTCATGAAATATTTTAAATTACGCCATAAGTGAATTGTGTATAAATGTATATTCCTTTGACGTCAGTCATGTATGGCGTGATCCAGTTCGGAAGATTTCTTCTTGATTTCTTTGACAAAAATTGCGGAGGAATGAAAACAAATACGTTATTGGTAGCAGGGGCTTGCTGCACGGACCCATGTAAGCCTTCGGGAGGTCAAAAGAACCATTGTACCCCTCAAGTCTTCGGCCTTCGGGGTACAATGGTTTCTTTTACCTCCCTCGGCCCTACAAGGGTCCGTGTAGCAAACCCCTGCTACCAATAACTTACATAACGGGCTTGTGGCATGGTATACCGCACACTTACGTCCAGAGATGCGATGTCTTGACTGAAGGTGACGTGAATCCTCCAGCCGTGCAGGTCCTGACAGATGGGCACCTGGGCCTTCACCTCGAAACCTCCCGACCAGTGGTGCTCAACATGAAACGTGACCTCAGCTCCCACCCCCGCCAGCAGCGTGAACGCGAGTAGCGCCAGCATCCTGCAAGTTGGAACAAGAGCTGGGATTCATTTTAGTCACAAGTCTCATGGTCAGTCTGAGACTGAAACACTCCCAATTGACTCATTGTCACAAACACACTTTTATTCATACGAGATGTTCAGCAGCTCCAGAGAGCTCCAGAACGAGTGGTGGTCCAGACTCGCACAGAGGACCCAGCTCTGCGCTGACAACGGTGACTACAGGGGCTTCTACGAAGCACTGAAAGCAGTGTATGGCCCTAGGCACCTGGTACAAAGTCCCCTGCGAAGCGCTGATGGACAGGCACTCCTCACAGATAATACCTCCATCTTGAACCGCTGGTCGGAATACTTTCAGGACCTCTTCGGCGCTGAACGCACTGTTCAAGAAACAGTCATCCTCCAAATCCCACACCTTCCACTAAAGGTTGAATTGGACGAACCGCCCACCGCCGAAGAGACCCTCACAGCTATCCACCAGCTCAAGAGTGGCAAAGCAGCAGGCATTGACGGAATCCCGCCAGAGATCTGGAAACATGGAGGCCCAGCACTGCACAACAAGCTCCACGACCTCTTTCTCTGCTGCTGGGAAAAAGGAACACTACCAAAGGATCTCCGTGATGCAGTCATCATCACCCTGTACAAGAACAAAGGAGAGAAGTCTGCCTGCTCTAATTATCGTGGAATTACCCTGCTGTCCATTGCCGGGAAAATTCTCGCAAGGTTGCTCCTGATTCGGCTGGTACCTGCCATCGCTGAAGACCACCTCCCAGAGGGCCAGTGTGGCTTCAGAGCCAACAGGAGTACCACCGACATGGTCTTTGTGCTGAGACAGCTTCAGGAGAAGTGCCGCGAGCAGAACAAAGGGCTGTACGTAACGTTGGTCGACCTAACAAAAGCGTTTGACACTGTGAGCAGGCAAGGTATGTGGCAGATCCTGGAGCGACTAGGTTGTCCCCCAAAGTTTCTCAACATGATCGTCCAGCTCCACGAGGACCAGCAAGGCCAGGTCAGACTAAACAGTGACCTCTCAGAACCATTCCCCATTCGCAACGGCGTGAAGCAAGGCTGCGTGCTGGCACCGACCCTCTTCACCATCTTCTTCAGCATGATGTTGAAGCAGGCCACAGTGGACCTCGACGATGACGACGCAGTGTACATCAGGTATCGTCTCGATGGCAGCCTGTTCAACCTCAGACGACTGCAGGCCCACACCAAAACCCTAGACCAACTGATTCGTGAGCTGCTCTTCGCTGATGACGCTGCCCTCGTTGCACACACAGAGAGAGCCTTGCAGCGCATTACGTCCTGCTTCGCAGATGCTGCCCAGCTCTTTGGACCTGAGGTCAGTCTGAAAAAGACAGAGGTCCTTCATCAACCGGCACCCAAGGAAGAGCATCGCCCTCCCCACATCACCATCGGCGAGTCCGAACTGAAGTCTGTACACCAGTTTACCTACCTTGGCTGCATCATCACGTCAGACGCCAAGCTGGACAAGGAGCTGGACAACAGGCTGGCAAAAGCGAACAGTGCTTTCTGGCGACTATTCAAGCGGGTGTGGTACAATCAACAGCTGAAAAAAGGCACCAAGATCAGCGTGTACAGAGCTGTCGTCCTCACCACCCTGCTGTACGGTTCCGAATCCTGGGCCCTCTACCGCAGCCAACTACGACTCCTCGAACGCTTTCACCAGCGCTGCCTGCGTACCATCCTCAGCATTCACTGGAGTGACTATGTCACCAACGTCGAGGTCCTTGAACAGGCGGAAACTGTGAGCATCGAGGCCTTGCTGCTGCGGACACAGCTTCGCTGGGCGGGGCACGTCTCCAGGATGGAGGATCATCGCCTACCCAAGATCACTCTGTTCGGCGAGCTCGCCACTGGACAC
Source organism: Semisulcospira habei (assembly GCA_036245525.1). Taxonomy (NCBI): domain Eukaryota; kingdom Metazoa; phylum Mollusca; class Gastropoda; family Semisulcospiridae; genus Semisulcospira; species Semisulcospira habei. The sequence goes on from BTPG01000002.1 coordinate 308,800,178, forward strand.
CGAGACAGAGGGGCACCAAAGAAGAGACACAAAGACGGTCTCAAGAAGTCGCTTAGTGCCTCCCAAATCGACCACCGCCAGTGGTCTTCGCTTGCTGCGGACCGTGACACCTGGCGCTCCACCATTCACAAGGCAGCCGTCTCCTTTGAGGACTCTCGCAGAGCTAACCTTAAGGACAAGCGGCTTAGAAGAAAAAACAGAGTTGTCGTAACTCAGAACCCTGACCAGACCTTCCCCTGCAGCCACTGCGGTCGAACCTGCCTGTCCCGGATTGGCCTCCGCAGCCACGAAAATGCCTGCAGACGACGTGGGCAAGCCCTATAGAATCTTCGTTCGCGAAGTCAAGCCAAGAAGTGTTCAGCAGCTCAGCTGATTTCAATAGGAGTGTAGGCCATACTGACTTGTCTTGTACTCCCCGCGTGGGTCAATCTGTGGAGTACTCAGTCTCGCAAATAACGTTGTTATATATTGCAGATGATGATAAAGTATAAATATTGGCAGTCATCATGAATCAGGACTGCTCAACAACAGCCAAAACCAACGAAGAGGCAGTAAACCCAACATTGAACTGGTTTCGGTGACGCCATGTCTGTCTGGGCGCATTTAAATTTGTCATAGTCAACAAAATTACTCGTAGATAACTCTTTTGTGACGAACGGCATCCAGATACGAGGCGTAAGCCGCGTAACCGGATGCCGTTCGTCTCAAATGAGTTAATGCTGCTGCCACTTGCATGTAAACGAGTAATTTACTTAATGTTCATCTAATTTCATTTTGCTTTTGTGTCTGTGAAGGCGCACGTCATAGTTAATACCGTCCCTGTTGCAGCAGGACCATCACTCCTTCAATGAATGAGGACGGCCTGTTTTAACAGGACGAGTTATTGCTTGCCTTTACAAAGTCCGCCTGATGATGTTCTTGTTTGTACTTCGCCATCAAAGTTGCTGCATGCATGCACATTTCAAACTTTTTGGTATTACTGAGTCTCTAAATTCTCCACGTTTTTCGTTTAGTCGAAAAAGAGGGCATATTACATATGCGTGTGTATGGAATTAACCAGCGCGAAAAGAAAGAACAACGCCTTGAAATAACAAGGATACAACGGTTTACTTAAAATTGCAAGTAATAGGCCTATGGTTTGTCTTAATCCCTGTGATGAAGCTCTATGCCCATGCATAGAGTTCACACAGGGTTTTTGTATGGTACGGTCTTGTCAGCAGTTTATCTTGTGACAAATATCCTGTGTATGCACGAGGTCACGTGCAATCCTAAGGAAAGCGTTTTGCACGGAGTTTTAGACGGGAGTTCAGTCTAACCAGAGCCCAAGGATAGTTAGTACGGGCTATTCTGTCAGGGAGGACGGACGTATGTTGGATATGCTAGCCGTATTCCAAGACACTGAGACCTAGATTTCACGCATGTTTTTATATGTATTATCGACAGCTACTGAATTAAAGGTAGTATGCGTTAGTAAGGTTTAGTTCAAGAGTCCGACATAGCTCAGGCGGTTAAGCGTCGGAGCAGGAGAGCAAAGGGAATCGCCGGGTCGTGGGTTCGAATCCCCGTCACAGCCTCGGTAGCTGAACTCGCAATCCAGGGGAAAAAGACTGGCTTGTTCATTAGCATGTCCGTTGGAAGGTCCTGGTAAATCAAAGTGGCACAGTTGGAGTGCGCCTGAGTTGATCAGTGCTCAGGTCGTACTCCATAGGTAATAGATTTCCCTGTCCCCCATAACCCGCCCGTCAGGGCCGTCCATTATCACTTCGGTGCCGTGGACGTTAAACCCGAACTAACCAAGGTTTAGTTCGGTTGTGTTGCGTTGATATGGTTCAGTTGTGTCGGTTTAGAACTTGAGACAGCCGGTGATTTTCCTATGTATGGATAACTACGGAATGTGAGGTGTGTTTGCCTAAGTCGTTATGAAGGTAGTACGTGGTTAAGTATTGTCTTTTCCAATATATGGAATAATGTATGGCGAGAGTTTCAGTCGGTTATAGTCTGTTTCAATGTAGTGACAGTTAGTTATTAGGTTTAACGCCCAGCAGGCGACTAAGGCCATCTCATGGCGGGAATGTAGTGACAGAGTTATGGTGTGTTGAGGAAGTAGTTCGAGTTGAAGCACGTGTGTGTGAATAAACGTGTGAGAATATTGTGTATCAGCCAGATTATCCAAGTTGTGTGTGTGTTGCAAGTGTTATGATGTCACCAGTCAAGACTTTGTGTACAGAGTTCTTGTGTGGAGCGGAGCGACGTGACGCCGAGACGTCAGTTAAACGGAGACTGCCGAAGGAAGACTATCGTGAGGTCATTTCATCACTCGAGGAGTGAGCGAGCGGTGTCTAGACACCCGGGTCATCAGAGACTGCACTACGGGAGCGAGTCAGGAGGACGTCCACGGTACGAGAAACGGGGGACTACTCAGAAGCGTGCGACGCGAGAAACTACACGCCTAGACATGGAAGGACAGAACGTTACAGAACCATAACAGCAGTGAAACAGGTTGGATTGTGAGGACAATTACCTAGCCTGGCTTTTACGTTGTTTTACATGCGGTGTTGATATGCTTGTAGGGAGAAGTGTATGACTATGATGTAAAGAATCTTTTAAGTTTCTTTTATTAGTTTGTTAAGAGTAAAAGAGCCCAGAAGAAAGAGAAATAGTGTTTGAGTTATACCGCGTGAATGCGCCCGACTGAGTCAGTGGCGTGCGTGCGTCTGTTGTGCTGATAGTCTGTACGTGCGACTGGGGAGAGTCTGCGTGCGTTACAGTGGTGACCATGAATTCTTTTTGCTAGCGGTAGGTTAGAATAGAGTATTATATAGTCTGTGTCCTAGAGTACTCAGAACACTTTATTCGGTAGGTCAACGACCCATTCGAATTGGGGTGAGATTACATAACTGGAAAAACCAATGACAACACGAGAAAGGAAACAAGACTGATATGAATAAAAGAAACAACAATTTCTTCTTGGAATTGGTACTCATAATATAATGATCACACACACACGCACACGCACACACACACGCACGCACACACACATACGCATACACACACGCCGCACAGCGCGCACAAACGCGCTGCATCAGGGGGTCTACCCCACTTTGAGGCAGACTGAACAGATGTTTTGCGGCCATCGGCCCATAGGTAATGTCCTATTACACAGTTGTTCATTGCGTCATTTAAGTGCATAGAATATGAACATTGCAACTTTTCTGATAGAGTCGCAGTCCAGGTTTGCAAGCAACAAGCTTATGTCCTCATTCTTAGTGTCATTCAAAAGGCTAGCCAAGTACTTATTCCTCAGTGCTGAGTATCTATTACAATACAAGAGGAAGTGTTCTTCATTCTCGACAGTCCCAATACAGAATGGACAGTTTTTCCACATGTGTATTTGAATACCTATTATTCACATTCAGTTCTACTGTTCCCAGTCTGAAACGTATAAGGCTGTCCCTGAATTTCTTATCGTAATCGGGGATAGATATCTTTCTGGTTCGAATACCGTTTTGAACTGCTTGTAAGTTGCAAACGTGTCGCTTGACTGAACCTTCGTTTCCCATGACTGTACAAATGACTCTTTCAGTCTTTGCCTGTACAACAACAAAAAAGCCCTTTCATCACCCACACCACCGTTTTGCCAAACGTGGCCAAAGCCATACTTGTGTAGGGTGCTTTCAATTTGTTCGCCCAAAAACAACTTGCTACGGTACAGTTCAACTGCATCTTGTACGCCTGCTTAGGAAGTCTTGTATCAGACATCTTAATCAGTTTCATCCAATACTTTGTAGCTCTTATTATGCTATTTATGTGCAGTGGATGCCTACCCGTTTCACCATAAGCTGTCTGATTTGGGGTTCTGACATCCACACTTGCAGGCGAAAGTGTGCACCTTTTCTATTGTTTCTAACTGCTTCAGCCCCCATACTTCAGACGAGTAAAGGAGCATCGGCGCCACCTGGGTATCAAAAAGCTTAAAGAAAATACATGGGTTAAGGTTGCCAAGTTTCCACATAGTCCTCAATAACTGAGAAACTTTCGCCTTCGCCTTTACAGAATAGTCGGAGAGCGCCACAGTAAACGATAGTTTTGTGGTCAATGTGAAACCAAGGTATTTATAACTGTTAACCACTTCCATTTCGGTTGCACCAATATACCATTTGTCTTTCGCTGGCAGTCGCCCGCCTTTTCTAAAAACCATTACCTTGCGGGTTTTCTCGAGACTAACCTCTAAACCAAGTCAGAAGAGCGCTTGAGGTTAGTTATCTGGTTCTGCTGCCTCACAGCGCTTGTGGACAATAGAGCTACATCGTCAGCAAAAAGTAATGAAAAAAGTTCTCTCAGACCAGGCAGTAGTTGTACTCCGTGTCAACCATTTTCATTTACGTAGTTTGCAACTTCATTAATTAACAAAGAGAAACTTACAAGTCTTGCTAAACAACCCAACCCGGCGGGGCAGTCGAAAAAATCCGAGTATTGGAAGCCCGCCCTTACACACGCCTGAACAGATGCATACATGGCTTTCAGCATCTGAACCATTTTTGTAGAGACCTGTACATGGGTAAGAAATGTGTCCTAGAGTAGGGACTGTAGTTTAGAGTGCGATTGTTGATGGTTGTTTATATTGATATTCCCCCCCCCCCCCTCCGATTCTAGGGGGTAAGATCGTTTGTTTAGGTAGTTTCTGGATCTTGGGAGGAGCTAGTTCTTGTTTCTTTTTTTTTGTTTAGCTTGTATTATTCTTTTTCCTTGCTCTACGGTCTGTCGTTTTTTGCCCCACTCCATCTGGACGTCTTCAAGTAGGTTGCTATTTCTAATAGGTAGGCTGTTGGTATTTCTGGGCCCTTTTTAAGTTTTATTCTTAAATTCGTTCTGTGTTTTTGTATTTTTACGTTTTTTTGATTTTGGGAATTTGTTGCCATTGATATGGAGTCGGACCTAGCAGAGGTTTATATTAGACAAGGGGAAAGATTAGGTCTTAAGGAGGACAGGCTTTTTGACTATGTAGAGAAGTGTAAGGTAGAGAGGAAAGGGAGAAAGAAAGAGTCCTTAGAAAAGAGGAGTTAAAAGTTCAGAGAGAGACGAGAACGCACTAGCAGTTCAGAGAGAGAGAGAGAGAGAGAGAGAGAGAGAGAGAGAGGGACGGACGGAGAGACAGAGAGACAGAGAGACAGACAGAGAGACAGAGACGGACAGAGAGAGAAAGAGTCCTTCGAAAAGAGGAGTTAGAAGTTCAGAAACAGAGACGAGAAAGAATAAGAGATTTGGAAACGGAGAGAGAAGAAAGAGCTAGAAGTACAGAGAGAGAGAGAGAGAGAGAGAGAGAGAGAGAGAGAGAGAGAGAGAGAGAGAGAGAGATGATGGGGATGGGATGGGATGGGATGGGATGGGATGGGATGGGATGGGATGGGATGGGATGGGATGGGATTGGATTGGATGGATGGTGAAACGTTTTATTGCCAGGATAAACTTTTAGGCGAAACGCCTCTCTTACAAACTGTCCTGTTAGAAAAGAAATATTAACAGCAAAGAGTAAGAAACACAATAACACAATAAATCGAAACATGAAGAAATAAACTGGAAAAAAGCAATGCAAATAATGCGCACACATATCAATAATAGTGAATAATAATTATATATATATATATATATATATATATATATATATATATATATATATATATATATATATATATATATATATATATATATATATATATATATATATGTGTGTGTGTGTGTGTGTGTGTGTATGTATGTACACACACACATATAAGTAGTCCGTTCAGGTAGTAAGTTACTGTAACAAGATGTTATATAAACGAGTTTTGAAGGTTCTAGAATTAGAAATAGATTTAATTTGGGGTGGTAGTTTGTTCCAGGCTTTGGCACCTGAGAACGAAAGGCTGGTTTTATATATATCGAGCCTGGCCCTTGGTAGCTGTAACAAACTGTTCCTCGTGTTTTGTCTTTGACTATCCAAAAATAACATACGAAGGTAAGATGGGGTTTTATGGTGAAGAATTTTATGCATAAGTATGCATCGATTAAATGTGAACTGTTTGTTTAGGTTTAGCAGTCGGATGGTTCTAAACTTTTCGTCGGTGGGAGAGGGACCAGGCACATTTAACTTTACCCTTGACGATACAATGAGTTAAGTTTCTTTAAATGTACGTCACTGCATCCATCCCAGATAGTGGAGCAGTAATCACAGTGTGTCTTAATATGGGCATGGAGAAAGAGTCTTCTAGTCTCAGTGTTAACTATTTGACTTAGTTTTGATAGCAGGAATAGATTTTTAGATATTGTTTTGCAGGTGTTTTCGATATGTGGTTCCCAGCTGAGCTGGTTATCTACTGTGACTCCAAGCAAACGGTGTTTTTTAACTTGATCAAGGGGCTCAGAGTTCAGGTATAATGTTAAGGGCAGGAGACCACGTTGATGTTTTTGGCGTGAAGTAATTAACATACTCTTTGTCTTTTGGACACTAATTATCATATGATTATGTTGGCACCAGCTTGAAACCTCATCAAGACTTTGCTGGAGAACTTCGTTTATTTTTGGCAATTCGCTGTTTGATGTATGTATGGTAGTAGAGAGAGAGAGAGAGAAAAGTCAAGAGTTTTTATTGATGTTGGCACTTCGGCCATTTTCACATAGAGAGCGTATACATATATCAGTTCAATACAACAAGAACATAACCTGGGGTATATTGACATTCTAAGTTGAAATGACAGTTTTCATAAAAGACAGTATCACGTGGCACAAAAGTAATCAATCAATCATTGGAACATATCGCTGTTTCTCTTTTTCGTCTCTCAAAACATTTAAAAAGAAACCATGCGAACTGTCTCGCTCTAGATGCATTTTCGCAGGATAACAACTGAGTGAGTAAAACACTTTTACGGTTCTCTACTTTTGCAAAAAAAAATCCGGACGCAAGTCTATATACTTCGGACAGTAAAACACAACGTGAGCTTCGTCTTCGATAGTTTGTGGGCAAAAGAGACAGTCCGTCGTTCATTCCATCAGTACCGCTTCGAATAAAACGATTCCTGTGTGTCTGGATATCACTTACTCCGAGCCTAAAGCGCACCAGGGCATCTCTGAAACATTTTATTCGAATATCTTTACAATACGATTCAGGCTCCAGAGTGCACTTATACGTTCTGTAGAGCCGAAAACGCTGACTGTCCCTGAGAGGGAGAGAGAGAGGCCGAAAAAGAACATGCCCTGAGAGAGAAAGAACTAGAGAGAGAAAGAACTAGAGAGAGAGAGAGAGGGAGAGAGAGGGAGAGAGAAAGAGGGAGAGAGAGAGGGGGAGTTGCAGCTGCAGTTGGCTCGAGAAGCGGGTTCTAGGGCATCTCCAGATAGTGATTCAGTAGGTCGGGGCGTACGTAACTTCTCTAGATTACCAATGTTTAAGGAGTCTGTGGATTCCACTGACGCTTTTCTGTGTCGGTTTGAGGCTCATGCGCAGGCATTGAGTTGGCCACCTGCCAACCGGCCCGTTTTGCTTGGCGTCTATTTTTGAAGGTCAGGCCTTGAGTCTTTTCCAAAGCTCATAAACGTTTCGCGTAACGTGGATTATGATACGTTCAAGGAGTGTCTATTACAGAAGTTCCCGTGTAGTGCGGAGGGATTCAGGGAGCGCTTGAGAGCTTGTCGGCCAGACTGAGACGGGGGAATGGTTTGTGTCGTTTGGCAAACGGTTGTCCCACTTGCTCGTACGTTGGGTCGAGCTGTCCAAGATCGGCCACACGTACGAGGAATTATTTGATGTCATTTTGACGGAACAGTTCTTCGGTAGCGTTTCTAAGGATCTTGCTGTGTTCTTGAGGGAACGTGACCTCAAGAGTACCGAGGAGATAGTTCGGAACGCGGAGGCTTTTCGGCTCGCGCATCCGACGAAGAACCTAGCACGTAGGACTGAGTCGCCGCCAGTCGGGTTAGTCGCCGCTAACACGACTGGGGGACAAGGGGGGTGGGGGTGGGGGGTGGAGGGTCAATACCTTGCGTGGGGCCCAACTGTTCAACCGTAGAAGTACTTTCCGTTTTCGACGTGGGAATAGGGGTGACAACATTGGCGGTCTGGATCCTTACGCCCGGGGAGAGAAATCTGGGCGTGGTCGTATTGCTAATTCAAACACTCAGTGTTTTACTTGTAAAGGGTACGGTCATTTCGCTCGTCATTGTCCTAGCGATGCTGGTCGGGTGGATGGGGCGGAGCAGCCCACTCACATGGCCAGCGTTGCAGTGCCAGTCAGGGAGGAACCTCAGCTGGGCGTTTTGTGCTCGGCTGACGGTGTTTAACTACCATTAGTGGACGGAGTAGTAAATGGATTTCTCGTCTGTTCTGCGCGACTCGGGGGCCCCGACCGCGCCGGGGGGGTCAGACGTAGCCTCGTCAGGGATGATCAGTTCGGATTTCGTTCGGAGGAAAGGTAGAGTCTTTTCCTTTGGCTAAGATAGAGGTTGACACTAAGTTTTTCTCGGGGGATCTGATTTGTTGTGTCATCGACGAGCCAGTAGTTGACTTGATTTTCGGAAACATAAAGGGTATCGAGCCAGTCATCGGTATGTTCGGGGCGATTAAGCGAGCTCATGTTCCTCGCGAGGCAGTTGCATCAGTCGCGACGAAGCTCAGGTCAAGCGTGATCGTGATCAAAAGGGTGCGTTGCCGTGCGCAGCTAGTTCGCCGCTCTTGATGCGATTTCGCCTGACGATATCATTGAGTTACAGAAGGTGGATCAATGATTGCAGCGTTGGTTCGGTCAAGCTGCAAATGGCGATGTCATTGTAAGTGGGTCGAACTCATATCAGTGTGTAGTGAAGTACTATAGCGTCAATACTGAGTTTTCAAAGCCGAGGCGCATCAGCAACTGTGCCGACGGCTGTACAAATCGTTGTACTCCCTTTCTCGCTGCGTGACACAGTTCTGTTGGCGGCTCATGACGGCGTGTTGGCTGGTCACTATGGCCGTGTAAAACGGACTTTAGGGCGTATTCGTCTCAAGTTTTCATCGGGTGTGTCGACGGACCTGAGTTGTTATTGTCGCTCGTGTGACATTTGTCAGAGGAGTACTCCGAAGGGCCGTGTTATTGCCGTGAAGGGTAAAGGGATCTGTCCGCAGGTTTGGCCCACCAGTCGGGTTGGCCAGAGTTGGAGTAGTTTTGCTGCGGAGCGAAATGCCGCTCACCATCCAGTCTTTAGGTAGGTCGGACGCTGTTGGTTCTCGCTATAGCGCCCATCGTTGGGTCATTTTCATATTCCAGAGATATTATCGCGTTTGCTGATCTGTTTTCGCAGGCCGCCGCATTGCGATCAGCGAATGTGTATTTGAGATTTAATCTTTTCAGTGTTAATTTCTTAGTGCTGATGATTTCCGTGTCGTTCAGTTAGTCTTAAAAAGAAACTCGGTCGTTTCTTCTTTCCCTCGGGAAGGCGGATTGTGATGACGCTTTATGCCCATGCCGCCATAGAGTTCACACAGTGTTTTTGTATGGTACGGTCTTGTCAGCGGTTTGTCTTGTGACAAAATTAATATCCCGTGTATGCACGAGGTCACGTGCAATCATAAGGAAAGCGTTTTGCACGGAGTTTTAGGCGGGAGTTCAGTCTAACCAGAGCTCAAGGATAGTTAGTACGGGCTATTCTGTCAGTGAGGACGGACGTATGTTGGATATGTTAGCCGTATTCCAAGACACTGAGACCTAGATTTCACGCATGTTTTTATATGTATTATCGACAGCTACTGAATTAAAGGTAGTATGCGTAAGTAAGGTTTAGTTCGGTTTGTAGCGTTGATATGGTTCAGTTGTGTCGGTTTAGAACTTGAGATAACGGGTGATTTTCCTATGTAGTTATTTACCGAGATGGATAACTAAGGAATGTGAGGTGTGTATGCCTAAGTCATTTATGAAGGTAGTACGTGGTTAAATATAGTCTTTTCCAATGTTTGGAATAATGTATGGCGAGAGTGTCAGCCGGTTATAGTCTGTTTCAATGTAGTGACAAGAGTTATGGTGTATTGTGGAAGTAGTTCGAGTTATGAAGCACGTGTCACTGTACTGTGCGTCTGTACGTGCGACTGGGGAGAGTCTGCGTGCGTTACAATCCCAAAGCGCGTTTCTTTCTCTGAATTTAATTGCGTCTTACACAAATGGCAGTCACCTTTATGGTTGAATTTAACACCATTTGAGAAGCGCTGCACACGGAAACGCGGCTTTAGCCGCGTATCCGCATGCGGCACGCCTCAAATGAGTCAATACGTGTATGTCAGTCCAATGACTTTAGCGTGTATGTAAAATGAGTTCTTCAATGCACACTTGGTATGCTTCAGTTGTTTATGTACGGGCCTACCCGGCACCGGCCTCCACGTGGTGTAGGTGGGTAGTCCGCTCAGTCCCTGACTGAGTGGGCTAGCAGACGGGTGCCATCTTTGTCCAGGATTAGGACTTGATGTCAACAGATATGTTGTTCAGCCTTTTCACTGGTCCGGTTTTTAAGGAGCTGTGCTAACCCAGGTCGTACCATGTTGGATTGGTCCTTAAAAATACTCGTGACTTTTTGGTCCTTTGGATCCCAAGTGTTTGCCGTGCTTGGAGACCCGTGTCGGGGGAGAAGAGGATCCTGGTGGCTGAAACACTCCACTTTGGCCTTGACTTCTGCCTAAACGGGAGGCTAGTCGTACCGGCCTAGTCAATCGGCTCTTGTCACGTTGAGCCCTATCCCACTGTTGACATGCGGGTTGCTATACGGAGCACCATGCTATAGCCTTTGCTGCTGATTAGGTGCTTTACGCCAGTATTCCCCTGCATTCAACGGTGTGATAGAAGGCGGTGGCTCAAACGGTTCAATCGGGCTTACCCCCTTGAGTATATCTTTCGGGCAGTCTCCATTGTGCGTCGGCTGGAGACCCGCCGACAGTTGCACTTTCCCTTGTTGGGCTCGATGGCGGGCGGGGACCCCCGGGGGATGAATATCTCTACTAATATAATATGGATAAAACAAAAAAACCAAAACTAGCACAGAAACGGCATATAGACACCGAATTTGAACATGACAGTGATTCAGACTGTGAGGAAGCGACGCCTCAGGCGTCGGCCGTATGGCCTCGCTTCCTCATTGTCCATAGCAAGATGAAGGTGAAACCAGTTACCAAGCTGCATCCTTTTCTGGTGGGGGAGACCCTCAGGAGCCGTGTTGGCAGGCCTGACGCCCAGCGCCTCAGGTCTGGTGACTTGCTGGTGGAGTGCCGTACTCGGGCACACTCCAGCGGGCTACTGGGGCTCTCTTCCATCGGAGACACTCCTGTGGAAGTCACACCCCACAAAACTATGAATTCGTCAAGAGGCGTAATCAAAGATCAAGCTTTGGCAGAACTGTCAGAAGATGAACTTGTAAGGAACCTTAAGTCTCAGGGGGTGACTTGCGTCAGGCGCTTCGCTTCCAAGCGAGGTGGTGGGGAGATCCGTCTCCCTACCATCATCCTGACGTTTGGCACCCCCACCCCTCCTACTACCATCTGGGGAGGTTACTACTCCCTGAGAGTGAAAAAGTACGTCCCTCTTCCCCTCCGGTGCTTTAAGTGCCAAAAGTATGGCCATGGGCAGAAGACATGCCGTCAGGCAGAGGCTTCATGCGCCCGTTGCACTAGGCCCGGACACTCTGCTGAGTCCTGCACAGCCACCCCCCTGTGTGTGAATTCCAGGGGGCGCATATGGCTTCGGATAAGAAATGCCCTCGTTGGATATCCGAGTGCAAGATTCAGCAGGTGCGTGTGGAGAAGGGGTTGTCCTTTCTGGATGCCAAAAAACTGGTTGAAGGCCCTGGTGCAGCTGCGGCTGCCCCAACCTCTAACACCTCTGTGTATACTTTTAGTGCAGCGGTGGCAGGCAAGCGCCCCACCAAAGACTTTTCATGTCAGACCCCAACTTCTTGGTTGGGGGCGGAGCCTCGGCTCATCTCGCCCCTGGAGAGTAACCCTCCTCCGGTGGTGACAAGGAGCCAGGGAACGCAGAAGGCGGACACGGCCGGTCCGGTTGTGCCGCCTTCTGTTGCCCCTAAGCCTCAGCCCCCACCCAAACCTGTTAGTCAGTCAACTCCAAAGGCTTCTGGCTCTGGTCAGCCTTCTAAGGCCGCTAACTCTAGCGGCAGGAACGCTGCCCAGGACCAGAAGTCTAAGAAATCTATGGGACCGCTGTGCGCACGGGCCCAGAAGGGGAACACAGATGTGCCCCTTCAAAACAAATATGCTGCACTGGAGGAGCAGATGGAGGGAGTGGAAGTTGTTGTTGCTGATGCTGCGGCAGCTCCACCCCCTTCCTCTCCGAAGAACCAGAGGAGGCCCGGGAGCCGGCCCCCCTCTGTTTCTTCAACTCCTTCCAAGGTAAAGGAAAAAGGGGGGAAAAACTCCTTACCCCCAGATAAGACTTAATCATGGACTCTTTGCTTCAGTGGAATTGTCGTGGTTTTCAAGCTAACTTTGAGGAATTGCGTCTTTTAGTCAAGTTCTATAACCCCTCAGTAATATCTCTTCAGGAGACTTACCTGAAGACTTCTGACCCTGTGTCCTTTAATGGTTTTAATGTTATACATAAAGGCTCTGATTCGGAGAGGCGCTCGGGTGGAGCGGCTCTTCTCATTAGTAGCCAAATTTTATGTAGCCCCGTTAGCATCGACACCTGTCTTCAGGCTGTCGCAGCTCGGGTTACCTTAAAGAAGACCATAACCATATGCAGTATTTACCTGCCACCATCACTGCGGGTCTGTAGCAATGATATTTTTAACTTAGTAGATCAACTGCCCCCTCCCTTTATTCTCATGGGGGATTTTAACGGTCACGCTCACCTTTGGGGCAGTGACCACTATGATGGCAGAGGTCAGATGTTAGAAGATGTTTTTTCTCAACTTAACCTATGTGTCTTTAACGATGGCTCACCTACATACTCTAACTCAGGTTCAGGATCTAGTTCTGTTCTAGACCTCACTGTGTATGATCCTTCTCTCATGCTGGACTTTGGAAGGTTCACGATGACCTGTGTGGTAGTGACCACTTCCCAGTAGTCCTGTCATCGGTCAGCTGTGTGGAGGATTCGCCGGTGGGGCGCTGGAATCTCAAGAAAGCTAACTGGCCTCTGTTTGCCTCCCTCTGTCAGTTTCGTCTTACAGAGGAGGTGGTCATGTCAGCTGAAGAACCTGTTTCTTGTTTTACTTTGATTTTGTTGGACGTAGCAGGTGAAACCATCCCTAGAACTTCCACATCAGTCCCTCGGAGGCCGAGAGTACCATGGTTCAATGAAGAGTGCCGCAAGGCCCCAAAAATACGCAAATCTGCTCAGCGACGTGCTTTTCGTAATCCGTCGCAAGCAAATATTTTAACATTTAAAAGACAGCGGGCGAAAGCCCGTTACATTTTTAAACGCGAACGCCGTGCTTCCTGGAGACGCTTTGTCTCATCTTTATCTTCTAGGACTCCGTCCCAAAAAGTCTGGAAGGCTGTTCGAAGAATTAGGGGCAGGGGTGGCTCGGCTTCTGTCGGCCATCTTAGAGATGGTGCCAGTTTGGTCACAGATAAAAAGGCTGTGGACAATTTGCTTGCCTCCACCATTGCCCATAATTCTTCAACAGAGCATTATTCACCTTTCTTCCAGAGAGAGAAGGAGAAGCGAGAATCTTGTGCTTGTGATTTTATATCAGATAACTCGGAAGACTATAATGCCCCCTTTACATTTTCAGAATTGCAGCAAGCCATGCTGAAATGTACTGACTCTGCTGCTGGATTAGATACCATCCATTATCAGCTCCTAACTCATCTGCCTGAGGATTCACTCCTTGTACTTCTCAAGGCCTTTAACCATATCTGGATAACCGGTCGTTTTCCGCCATCTTGGCGCCAGGCTGTGGTTGTGCCAATCCCCAAGCCGGGTAAGGATCCTTCCGACCCGGGCAACTACCGGCCAATAGCTTTGACATCATGTTTATGTAAGACTATGGAACGCTTGGTCAACGCCCGACTGGTGTGGCATCTTGAGTCACGTGGTCTCATCACAGACCTCCAGTGCGGTTTCCGGCGCTTCCGTAGTACAACTGACCATCTAGTCCGCTTTGAGTCTTTTATCCGAGATGCTTTTGTCAACAACCAGCATGTCTATGCAATTTTCTTTGATCTTGAAAAGGCATATGACACTACCTGGAAGTATGGTATAATGTCTGATTTGTCGGACATGGGTTTTAAAGGGCACCTGCCTGTTTTTATTCACAATTTTTTGTCTAACAGGTCGTTCCATGTCCGTGTGGGCTCCACCCTCTCCGACTCCTTTGAACAGGAGATGGGTGTCCCGCAGGGCAGCATTCTATCTCCTGTTTTATTTAGCATTAAAATAAATAACATTGTAAAGGCCGTCAAGGATGATTCTGAATGCTCTATTTGTTTGTGGACGACTTTGCTTTGTGTGCACGAGGTCGAGGACTTGCGTCCCTTGAGAGGCGCTTGCAGCTGTGCGTTGATCGCATCCAGGGGTGGGTGTCTCTCAACGGATTCAGGTTCTCGCCCTCCAAGACAGTCTGTGTGCATTTTACTAACCAGATGAAATTTTTTCCAAAACCTACCCTGAGCATTGCTGGAGTGCCAATTCAGGTGGCCGAAGAGGCAAAGTTTCTGGGGGTCATCTTTGACAAAAAAATTGACCTTCCGCAACCATGTTAACTACCTTAGAACCTCTTGTCGGAAGGCCCTCGACATTCTTCGTGTCGTTGGTCGTACTGACTGGGGTGCAGACCGTACCGTCTTACTTCGACTGTACCGGGCCCTTGTTCGGTCCAAACTGGATTACGGCTCTGTGGTATATGGCTCGGCTTCCAAGTCTGTTCTACAGCGTCTGAACACAATTCACCATCAAGGTCTGCGCATATGTCTGGGAGCCTTCAGGACATCTCCAGTTCCTAGTCTGTATGCAGAGGCAGGGGAGCCTTCTCTCAGGCTCCGCCGCATCCGCCTCATGCTCAGCTACGTTCTGAAGCTGAAGGCCCATCCAGAAAATCCTGCCTATGATTGTGTTTTTAACCCGTCGTTTGCAGAGATTTACGATGCCCATCCGGGAGCTGTCCGTCCACTTTCCTTCCGTGTCCGACCTCATCTGCAGGCGGCCGGAGTGGACCTGGACAAAGTTTCGGAATCTCTGCAACACGTCACTCCACCCTGGCTACTACCAGTTCCTGACATCTTGCTGGACTTGACTGCCCACAAGAAGGATTGTACTCCACCAGCCATATACCAACAGAGCCTCAATGAACTCCTTTCAATTTTTCCTGGCTATTGTCGTCTTTATACAGATGGGTCCAAATCTGAGGATGGAAGAGTGGCTGCGGCTGCAGTGTCCTCTCGCCATCCTAGACGCCCATTTAAGCTCCGTCTCCCTGACCATTCCTCTGTATTTAGTGCAGAACTGCAGGCAATTCTGCTAGCACTCAAGCATGCCTATCAGTCTCGGGAAAGGAACTTCCTGATTCTGTCTGACTCTCTTTCTGCCCTGCAGGCCCTTCAGGGCGCGGGAACAGACCATCCACTGCTGGTGCAGATTAGAGAGCTCTACGCGGACTTTATGAAGGAATATTATGACATCATTTTTATTTGGGTCCCGGACCATGTGGGCATCGAAGGCAACAGAATCGCAGATTCTGCTGCCAACAGTGCCCGCAGTGACCCTGTCCCTGACACACAGACTGTCTATAGTGATTTTAAACCTGGTATTAGTGCGTACATAGCCCGCGAGTGGCAGTCCGAGTGGGACAAAGAGGAAGGGAACAAGCTTCATGAAGCTCTTCCTAAGTTGTCTGACAGTCTACCTTTCCGCTGCGGCAGCCGCCGTGAGGAGACTGTCCTTGCTCGGCTCCACATCGGGCACACGTATGTTACGCACTCTTACTTACTTAAACAGGATGAGCGTCCATGGTGTTTTGCCTGTGATGAGCAGTTTTCTGTTCGACACTTTTTGCTGTATTGTGCTGACCTCATTGACACCAGATATAAACACTTCACAGCAGACTCCTTGAAGGTTTTGTTCCGGGATGTTCCTCCGGACAAAATCTTCAATTTTTTGAGAGAATGCAATATTTTTAACAAGATCTGAGCATTCATTGACTATGTGAATTTTTTATTTGCCCTTTTTGAGAGTCTGTAGACATTTCTTTTAAAGACATGTGCGACATTTTAGCTTGAGATTTTTAATCTATATTTACATCTTGTCTTAAGACCTTGCTTTTAGTCTGGCTGACCAGATTTTTACCCATCCCGCCGTGAGATGGCCTTAGTCGCCTGCTCGGCGTTAAACCCAAATAACTAACTAACTAACTGTTTATGTACGGTAAATGATGAGTGTATACATTGTTGAGTTAGCAGACTTACCTGTTTGTCTTCGTAAAGTCCTTGAGCGTTGTGCCTTTCTCTCAGAACGTCACTGCAGCTATAAATACCACAGCCCCGTGCGGTCCTGCCTTGAACCCAAAACAATGGCGAGGTCGCGTTCAGGCTGGAGTGTCTGTCAAAACAGATCACGTTAGAAACTGATTTCAAACGGATTTTTGATAAAAAAATCTGAACACTGCGGAAAGGAGAATGAAGAAACAATCTTGACTAAGAAAATACAAATCAGTACAAACAAAAATACACACAAAAACCCAACAACAACATCCAAACAATGCAGCGCAACACAACACAGCACAACACGCGCGCAGGCTTTTTAAAAAATGTCTTCCCTAACTATTTTTTACCACCATCCTCGTCGTCGTCATCATCATCGTCATATCATCATCAAAAAGAATATTGCGACAGAGTATGATAGCGCAAGGGTACTAATGTATAACAGGTTTAGCGCATCTTATAGTATGAATGAATCATTGATAATGTAAAGGTTGTGCCAAATTTGCATGACGCCACGGACCAAGCAGATCTGGAATGTTACTTAAACTATCATGGTTCACAAATCTTCTTCGGTTCATAAATATCATTGTCGAAACGTCTTGAATTCTTTTTTTTTAAAAATGAAATGTAATGACGGAATTAGTCCAAGCGTCGCTCTCGTCTCACTGCCTAGTGCGCAAAAGGCCATCGGACCAATGTCAGGCGCCATTGGCCCGCGCACAGCTGTGCGTTGGGTGAGGTGTTCTGTAAATCAGTTACATCAAAAACTGCACATAACCCGGACGAACATGCGGTATCACATGTTTGTCCGGGCTTTTAACCTGTTCAGTGCCATCTGACGCATTCTTTGTTAATTCAAGACCAAAAAACAGATTTCTTGACCGGCGTGGATTCAAAACGGTGTCAGCGAGAGTCATAGATTCTCATGAGCCCTCGCAATTGCGGGGGGCTCATGGGGATCTATACCTCTTGCAGGTGGGTGGTGGTGACCTTTTCTCGGCACTGAACGGGTTAATTCAATGTCTTTGTCGAAACATGTGCGATTTTGACGTCATACTTCTGACCCGAACATCGTCAGTGAGTTTTTTTTTTTAATCCATTACATCCTGAGGCTGATTTTTTGAAAAATTGCTTATTGTCCCAAGAGGGCTACAGTACAGATTAGGAGATAAATCAAGCATGTAGTTCAAGGGTGGTGCCAGAATAGCTTGGCGCCTTAGGCGCCAAGCTATTCTGGCATCACCCTTGAACTATCATAGTCAAATTTATTTCAAGCAGTGGGTGTATCAGGATGAAAAGAGTTAAGCTGCCGTTGGTCTAGTAAGAACTGCAAGATTCGTGTTTTCGGCCTACTTCCAGCCTTGATATGTGTGCAGGTCTGTGATTTTGTACATTACGGCCCTAGCCGTACGGTCCAAAATCACACATCCAGCACACACGTTTATTTTTGCCGCCATCTGTCTTGATGTCGGCTAAAAAGGCCGTCTTCCTTTCGGCTTGCATGCCTGAACAAATTTCTCCCCGCTACCCGTTTATCTACATGATAAAAAAAAAAAACAAATGTTTGTAAAGTTAAGTATAAATGAACGCGTCCGTCTGAAACTCATCCTGAAAATACATTTACGTGCCCAAGGAAAGCAGTTTTTGACTGACCTTGATCGCAAGGTGTGGCAAACCGGCCCAGAGATAAGCCAGTAGGCCAGTAAATTCTGCACTAACTTGCAAAGATAATGTGACAAATTTCGGGTTTTTTTTTTTCAGACGATGAAATATAAACTTACAACTTTTAATTAAATAAAACCTCTGTCAATCTGGCTTCGCCGTTTCAAAGGTTAATCTTTTCAAACTATTTCCATGAGACCTGATTTGGTATTTCGACTTTTCCTCTGTGCTCTCATGTAAATCAAGACAAAACACTTTTCTTTCATTTTGCCATGTTCACATAGTTTTCGTGGTTTTTTGTTGTTGTTGTTTGTTTTGTTTTTTTTTTGGGGGGAGGGAGGTGGGGTGGGGGAGGGGCGGGGTGGGGGTGGTGGCGGTGAAAACCATGCATGCATATAGCAAGTAAGAGAGGCAATAACTGCTTGATTCTAAAACAAATTTTTATCATCACCATCATCTTGATCGTACGTTGTATATCGTGCGTGCCCCCGGAATTATTGTGTCGCATTACTTTATTTTGCAGGTCTAGCAATGCGATCATGTGTACACTGCATGCTGTTCCTTAACGTGTCACGTTTTCAACATATGAAACCAAATGTCGGCTAAAAAGATATGCTGTACATAACTTGCTTTCTGCCAATGTCACACAGCCTAGCTCGTAGACGCTCCTTTTTATTGTTGTTACAAAGTTCATGGAGTCCCTGGAGACGGCTGGATGACGAGAACATAACCAAGTCCGCACGTGTACGAGCACACGTGTAAATTAACCCCTCAACTGCCGGGGCAAGGTGAACGCTATCCAGCTGTAAGACTATAGACATAAATCCTCATGAGCCCCCGCGGTCGCGGGGGCTCATGATTTATGTCTCTTGCCGTGTTCTTTATGCCTGTTCCTGGTCTCATTTAGTTTGTGTTCTTTACGCGGAGGTCGATCAGCGTACAATGGTTTCTGACGCGAAATTCGTGATCACTGCAGGCAGCGAATGAGTTCACTGACAATGGCAGTATTTGTAGCATTATGAGGGAAATGTTTTTGTTTGTTTGTTAAGAATTGGGAAAACCGCATTTGTAGTGACCAATCATTACTGGTTTTATCGTCTTTTACTCATCCCACGTTCGTCCGGGCTTTTAATCCACTGAATTCGACAAAACACATGCAAATACTGACTGAACAGGCTATCGACGAATCATGAAGCTCCCACTGCGTGCTGGTCTGTGATTTTGAACCTTGATTTTTGCGGTCCAACCTAAGAGGACCAGCACACAGCCCGGGTATGGCTACAGGCCGTAAGGTGCAGAATCACAGACCAACTCACACTCAATCAGTGCGGCTGGATCGGGAATACCGGCCTGACTGATGAAGCATCAAATACACTATGAAAGCTTGCGTTACTTCGTTAGTTCGTCGAAGTCTTGTGCAGGGCCGGATCACTTACATGTTGGGGGGGGGGGGTAAAAAAAATTTTGGGAGAAATTAACCACCTGAAACAGACATCTCAAGCAGAGTTTTGACTGTTTTGAGTATGGCTTTATTTTGTTTTTTTTTTCACCAAGGTGAGCAAAGATCATCCTTCAGTGTATCAAAGTTTTATGTTGTAGTTTTTATGGGGGAAGGGGGGGATGGCCCCCCCGACCTCCCCCCCCCCCCCGACCCCCCTGGATCTGGCCCTGTTGTGTATGACTATCCAACCTGTTTCCGTAAAAAAAAAAAAAAAAATCAAAAAGAAAATCTGTTTCATTCCATGCGTTCATAATGAATATTATTGTTATGAAAACTGTCCATGCGAAGAGTAAAGCACGAATAAGTTATCCACTTTTGTTAGTACGTGACCTCCAAGCCGCGGGACGTTCCAGTTTATATCAGGACACATGCACTGAGTTTTGTTATGAACCCCTTCACTGCTAGTGATCGGTAGGACATGAAATCAGTTTTAAACACATTGACTGTCGGTAGGCGCCGCTTTCTGTCACCTGGAAAAAAAATACCGACAGTGAATGGAGCGGGGGTGGGGTGGGGGACTTTTTGGTGGGGGTGGGGTGGGGCTTGGGATTCCAGACCCCCCTCCCCCCCCCCCCCCCGCCCCCTCAAAAAGTCCTTTGTGCCTCGTTCAATAACTGATCTCACTAAACTCCAGCATCAGTGGCGGATCCAGCCCTGCCCCCCTCCCCCCCCCCCCCCCCCCCCGTCAGCCCTGACCCCCATATTTTTTTGATGGTTATTTGTGAAGTTGTGTTTTACTATTTGATGGTTCTACTTTTCTGGTACGGTGTATTTTACAATTATCTCACGGGATCGGTGGGTGAGCATAGTGTGTTCATGGGTCTATAGTCAAATATCTTCACTTGGCACTCCCATCTGCACGTGTCACAGTACTTTACGCAGACATAGAGTGCCATGCGCCCCGCACTCACAGGGGCTCATGTAAATCAGTGCCTCTTGCTGTGCGATACAATCCTCATTGCATCCTCGGACTGAGGCAATAAGCCACTGACTGCTGGTCTATCCCAGCGGTGGAAAAGTGTCCGATCATTGCTAAACTGGGGCCCAACTCAGCCAGGCATAGAGTTTCATGTGCCCCCTCAGTCACAGGAGCTCTTGAAAGCATTACCTCTTTCTGTGCCATATGAATGGTATTGCATCCTCATACGTGGCAGTCATCTAGGTTTAAGTCTACACCTGTGTACACGCAAACTGTGATCAGAAAGCGAGAAATCAACTGCGCTGTGAGTGTCTCCTCCGTGGTGAGCAGCCGACTGGCCCGTGTGTCACAGGTAATTGCTAATCCCTTTCCTGTGACACAACACTCTGAGCACAGTGGGTCTCCAGCCTCACACAGATTGCACAGCTTTGTCTTCCGTGGACATGCACAAGTGCCCATTAGAGTAGCAATGTGGTCATTGATGCGTGTCACCAGAAGAGAGGTCTGAAATGTCTTGATTTTGATCAACCTTGAACTAACCCTTTAAGTAATCGTCGATCAGTGTAAGAGGTGCTATTGCTAATTTTAAAGGGATACGGACTTACAGCTTTCGCTGATTTCGTCCGGGGTGGGGGGGGGGGGGGGGTGGGGGGGGGGTGGGGTGGGGGGGGGGGGTCAGCGGGGTGGGTGGGGGAGAGATATTATATAAGAGATTACAAGGGCACCTATTTAAGAAACAATTGATTTATTTAATCCTTTCCGTAAATAAAGAAACGCACTTGACCAAATACCTTCAACAGCTTTATCTGCCCAGTCAGGCCACCCGACCCCTTGGAAACAAAGGCTAGTTAAAATATCAAAGCTTTCACTGTTGGCGCGTTCCCGAGAAATAGTGACATCCTGTACACTCCACCCACCCCCTACCCCCACACTCCACCCCCCCACCAACCTTGCCCCATGGAAACAATGGCTAGTTAAAATATCAATGCTGTCACTGTTGGCGCATTCCTGAGAAATAGTTACTACATCCCTGTACACTCCACCCACCCCCCTACCCCCACACCCCCCCCCCCAACCTTGCACACACACACACACACACACACACACACATACCCACCACCCTACAAAGCCCCTCACACCACCCAGGCACCTCCCACCAACCTTGCAAACACACATTAGGTCAAATTATTCCTTTTTGTGTCAACGCTTCAAATGTATGTTACTAAGCCACTAGGACAAATTTTTACTGTGGGGCAAATCTTGAATGTATTACAAACCTAAAATATAGGTTTTCTTCCGAATATGGAGCACCACGTCGTTCGTAAATAAAATAAACTCCCCAAGTGAGGAGTTGTGTGGAGAATTTTTCTTTCGACGTCTGTGTGAAGAAAAAGTTTTCACTTCGCACATCGTGACTGCTACGAACATTAAAAATAAAAGACAAACCCCACAACTCCCAGTGATAGACCTCAATGATTCAAGTTACTATACACCCACGAATGTTTTTCAGATCGCTTATGCCGAGGAGAAAATTGGATGTGAGTGGTTAGTTTTGAAACCAGATCCCTATTGCGTGCAGTTTATTGCCGTCATAACCTGACCAGAGTAGGTAGAGAATAAGCTTTTGTGTAGTCATTGTAAGTTTACTAGATTGCATCCCTTTCATGACCAGGAAGTTGTGCTTGAAAATCGGTTGTGAAACGGTTTCCTGTTTTGCTCAGTGGGTGACAATAAGCCTTTCATACAGTTATTTATTACCCTGTCGCATGATGCATTTAAATTGAAACCCACAACTTTAATCCCAGGAGAAACCTCCATTATTATACAATTTACTATACACCCCACCCTGTTTTACAAGTGTTTTAGATCGCGGCCAACTCACGCCCAGGAGAAAATTGGGTCCTTTATGCTCAAGCTGAACAATAGGCCTTTATGCTTAAGCTTTGCGTAGTCATCATTACCCTGTCGCGTGATTTGCCAACTCTTACATTAGCTTATTTTTATTGGCTTAAAATATTTTATCCAATCGGTACCTAGGGCTTTCAAGATAAAACACAACTCCTAACAAGGCACCGGCAAAACCATGGCACAAAACATTATCAAGCGATGCGGTCTTTTCAAAAAGCGGTTTAACACTTGTGAAAGAAAAGACGGTCTTTTCAGACAAGCATTGCAACTACTGAAAGATAAAGCACAGGATTTAGAAAAAAAGTTTATGTGATATTGAAAATGTGATTGAGAAGTCTATGACTTTCTTGATTATGTACGAAGATGAAGTAATAAGGAGGAGTTCAACAATTGGATTTTGTGGTTTGGTGCAGTTAGAAGACCACGGAAATTGTTCATCCAAAAATGGGTTGTCAAAGGTTAAAGACCTTTCTGACGAGGTTAAAACTAAGCCGAAACAACCCTGAAAAGGTAAGTGAATACTTTTAATATATGTGAGTGCTTAGTCGGCACTCAGAAATGTTGAGTTGTGCATCATAAATCAGATACAAATATATATTTATTGCTTCAGCTTTTTCAGTTTTTTTCTGTATTTGAATTGAGATTCCGTCACTACCGTTTTCGATAGTACGGCCAGAGCCATGAAGGAAATTATCGTCCGTAGAACGCAGATCTAGCCACAGTGCGTACTTGTCTGTCAGGTATTCACCGATTCTTACGTCATACAGATGTAAATCTTTACATGCTATGTTAGCTGATTTATCTCTGATCCTTCCACCAGCAAAATACTTTGTGATCTCATCATAGTGCTGACATCCCTGCATTCCGGACGCAAAAATTTGGTTAGGTCGGCCTTCGATTGTGCAGGATAAATGTGTAATTTTCGGATTATAGAATTTTTCTGAATCTCGTTGATATGGAGCCGCTGGTTCAACAAACAACATAAAAATACCTTTCAGTGACCTGGCAGGTGTGTTCAAGTTTATGTTCCACATCGGGTCGCTCTTGTCTTTGGGTATTAAACTATGTCTATAATCACTCGGTCATAATAAATTGGAAGTCTTGACTGGTATTGATTTTGAATGAGTCTGGCTAGTTCAGTATGTGTGACAATTTCATATTCCAAAGAAATGTTAGAGATCTTATATGTTGCACTGAGATCAGATGATTTTATAACTTTGGAGTAGTCATTGAAAGTTAGTTCAAAGCTCAGACGGTCATTCAGTGCCCCTTGATAATAAGGCAAATGAGCTGTTAGGATTTCAAACTCAAGTGGAATGTAAAATCTGGTTCCATATGTTTCTGCTATAATAACTTCCTTGGCTACCCCAGTAGTTACCTTATCTCCGGCATTGATTCAAAGTTTACAAACATTATCTGTCTGTATGCCTTGATAAATACGATCCTCTCGTTCTTCTTTTGTAAGCCACAAATCCTTGTAGCAGTAAAACACATCAGCATCATCAAGACTAAACACTTCCTGTCCTTCAAGTTTAACTTTAATATTCTTAATAATTGCTCTACCTAGATTGTTAACTAGTGTTCTGTTTACATCTGCGTCTGATGATAGTTCAATATTAAATGCTAGGCGTGCAGTGCCAGGAACAATAACGTCACTGGGACCTAGGTTTGGAAACTTGACTGTAAGAGTTTGGTTCTGATCTATGGTACTTGGATTGTTAGTGATGACGATTGATTGTCTAATGCCCTTAACACCAAGAGGCTCACATAGTTTTCTGTATGGGTCTAACTTTGATCCATAGGACTGTGTCATTTTTATTATGCACAATAAAAAAATTAAATTAATAAAAACAATGGCAGCAGGAGGATTTGGTCATGATATTGAAATGGATGCCATGAATAACTATGATACTGGTGCAACAGTTAATAGTTCAATGGATATTATAAGTAGAGGGAACCGCGAAGTTTTACTAAGCAAAGTGAACTCGTTTTATGATAGTGTTGGTGACCGCCCAGATGAAATAGATCCTAATCAGTTTGAATATGAAAAAGGTCATTTATATTTAAACACTGTTGACAAAGGAAAAGTACATTGACTAACAAAAGAGACCCTGGTAAGTTTAGAGCTTTAAGTACAATCAAAAGTGAAGGTGGTGTTGGCGCCTTGCGTCAACTTGGTATTGGAGATAAAAAGTTACCACCTCGTCTTGCTAGTGCTCTTTACGATGCGCAAACAAGACTGCCGACGGGACAAGAAATTGAAATGACTGAAGTAACAAGACTGCCAGAATTAGCAAACACAGTAATACAAGAAACTTCGTTTACAGAAGGGCAAATAAATGAGGCTATGAAAACAATGGGTGACTCTCCTTTGACAATGCGGGAGTTAGTGGGGTTGGATAAAACACTGCAGTCAATAAGAGGTGAGCTTGTGAATAATGTAGCCAAACTGGGTGAGATTGATAAACACATTTTAAAAGAAAAGGAAAAATTAGCTACAGCTGATGATGAGACTTATGACACAGAAATGAAAGAAAGAATACAACACAGATTAAATGATTTGCAGATAGAAAGATCAGCGCGACTAGACGTGATTGAAATTGGGAAAAGAAAACTGAAAACACAGATTAACAGAATTAGAGAAACTATTCAGAAAATACTTCACGAAGACACAACTTTGGCTGAGAGATTGAAAACACTTTTCAGAGAGCAGGGTATCACCATTGCAAGTTTAATTACTGCTCTTGGATTTATTATTAGTACTGTTGTGTTAGCTGTAACGGGAGGACCAGGGGGTAGCGGTCCGACCCCTCCAGTTCCATCAGACCCAAAAGATTTACAGTCATGGGTAAAGAAACAATTGTTTCATATTTCAGACCTGCTTAAGAAATTGGCTGTAAAAGCAATGGATTCATTACCCGGTATTTTAGGCACAGTTTTCAGTTGGCTTATTAGTACAGCGGCGAAGGTAGTTGGCTTTATGGCAGAACATGTGTGGGTCTTTTTGGTGACAGTAGGAGGGTTAATGATAGGTTATTTAATGAAACACGTAAAGAAGTAATATACCTAATCCCATTAATCCTATTGTCAATGCGGTTCTTTCTGACTCATGTGTGACAGGCGCTGATGATGACGTTACTAGCGTTAATGGTTGTATGGGTGTTGGCGCAGGGGAAGTAACCACCTGTTATATGCGCAGTGGTTCCTCCTAAATTTACAGATTGATTGAGGCCTAATTTCTGATCACTCCCAGCAACAATTATTTCATTATTATAATTTGTTATTGTCCCCATTTGTAATTGAAGGTCAGATGGTAGCATGTATAACCTGATGCCAACTACAAAGTCAACTTTTGATCTATCATATCTGAGAACGTCCTGATAGCGTTGAATGCTTGACGGGAGATCTACTGTTGAGTTGATCGAGTCTTCTAAGTTTGCGAGGAACTGTTTTTGTGAATCGAACTTCTCACTTCCATTCAAAATATTCGATTTTGTTAGTGATTGTGCTCCTAGAATACACCACACATATGTTCTGATAGACTCATTAATGCGTTCGACTCCTGCTTGTGTAAACCCTTCACTCTTATCTAAGACAAATGTGGTCCAGGCATTTGACTGTTTCTGTTCAATTGAGCCTAACCAGACTTCTGATTTTGATGAGAATGAAGAGTAGGGAGGCCAGTAATCTTGAGGGTATTGTCTGTGACTCATAGCATAATACAGTGTACCCCTGCCTTTGTGATCATCAAGTTTTTGTGTGAAGTCATACCGGGGGCTTATGTTAAACTCATTACAGATGCGTTCAAATGCTTTCATATCCATGGGATTATTAAACTGATTAAAACTGGATTCAGTTGGTAATGGTGTATGCAGTTCTGACAGAATACGTCTAAGCTGGTAATAAGTGTGGAAACGATACACAGACCTAATCAGTTTGTTTGAGTGATTCAAATGGTCTGTAAATGAAACACCACATCCTGTAGTTGAGCATAGTATATAGTCTAGCAGCTGCCCTTCATAGACGATCAGCCGTTTACGAGATAGTGATTTTCTAGAGAGTAACAAAGGTTTGGGTATATCAAAATTAAGTCTAGTATGAATAAAAGCAGTGCGCACTTGTTTTAAACCGCCTGAGGATGGAGACATTTTTCTGTAGCACATTTTGTTTCCAGTATGGCTGCAGACGAAACCAGGACCTTCGCGGCCATGTTTACAGGGGATCAGTAGTTTACACGGGTCTCATTGTTCCTGTATTCAGTGGTAGTATGCACTATATGTCACTTAAAAGGATTTCATTTTTTAAAGTAATATTTTCACACTTAGATATATTAAGAGAAGAAACAATTACGAAAACGCTTGCCTTGAACGCAAAATTAATATCGTTTCGCAACAATAAGGTATCCCAAAATCACGTGATCAAAACATCACGTGACGCCACGACCTCTGCGGACGTGAATTTCTGTGTGCCGACGGGTTCTTTTTTATTTGTTCTACATAAGCTTGTTTGTTTAATTTGGATAATCAGGCATCAGTTCTCCATCTAATACTTGCTTGTAATGTTCATGTCGAATGTCTTTATTTTTTATCACTGTTTTCTTGATACCTTTGGCTTTGGATTGACTGCCTTTTTGGTGTAAAATAGAATACATTTTGACCTCAGTCCAACGTACTCAACTATAGGCACACCATTTAGTTCATCCTTAAACTTACCAGGCACTTTCTTGTTTTGTGTGCTAAACAGCGGGTGATCCTTAGGGTAGTCAGACGTGTCA
Source organism: Semisulcospira habei (assembly GCA_036245525.1). NCBI lineage: Eukaryota > Metazoa > Mollusca > Gastropoda > Semisulcospiridae > Semisulcospira > Semisulcospira habei. The sequence goes on from BTPG01000002.1 coordinate 308,827,362, forward strand.
TACATATGTAGTTCTGTTTTCATGTCTTTATAAAAGTCTTCAGTAGGTACGTCTATGATCATAGAATCAGTGTCAGTGTATAGCAGACGACACTCAGGATACTTTGGTTTAAAGTAATCATAATAAAATTCAAGCATCAATAGTTTTGATAACTCGAGTATTGCCATACCAATGAATACTGGTTTGTCCAGTTTGACAATCTTTTTTTTGAGTGACACTGCATACAATGATGAATGAAACTCTTTGTACCCTGTGTACTGTGGCTTGCCTGTAAGTTTAATTGCACCCGATTCAGTTGTGACCAGTCTCACATCTTTGCGGTGATGAGGATTTTCCATAGTCTTGCCAAAACAGGCATTGTTCGTAAGCTTAAAGAAGTCTTTGTCAAATGCAGTGTTGCCATCCCTCGCACGCAATGTTGTGTTCTTCATTATGTAATCTTTCATGAAAGCACTCTGATCAAATTGAATACCTCTGTGAACTTTCTTTAGTACTAACCCATGTCTGATGTAAAACTGTAACAATCGATAGTGACATACGTAATTGAATTTGTCATTTAAATTTGGCACAAGTTTGGTGTCTTCTTTTTTCCCCGTCATACTCATTTTCTCAACTGCTAATGGATAATCATTGTGGTAATCATGTAGATGGTGTGGGTACTCCAGGTCTACTTCAAATATCCAACCCTTCGGATCGTTTCGGTCATGACTCATAATATTGTTTGTTAACTGTGTTATGTCATACTGTGACAAATCATACAGACAAAAGTTTTTCAAGGGCAATAACTCACACATTGCGAATCCGTAAAGGTTATTAGCGTCAAGGTACGTAATGAATGACCTTGACCTTGAGGGGTCAAAGTCATCAAGATATTTGTTGTTGGCCTTGGCATAGTTGTTCGCTGCAATACTAATCCCTCCCCTCAAGCCACGTTCCACCATTTCATCCATCGTACGATCCGACAACAAGTCTATAAATATCTTACTGGATTTCAAAAATGCATCCCATGTCATGCCAGGACTAGTTATGTAACAAGCAGGGTCAAGACTGTAGTGTAACAAACCCTTTTCACGGTAACTTTCAAATACGTCTGCTAGCAAACAAACATCAGCTTTCAAGTATTGGTCATGGTAGTCACCAATCGTCTGACACCCTAATTTATCCCATGCATCAAGTGCATGCTGGTAATCAGAGTCAGAAATACCTTTGCCAGTTAGTGTGGGATAAAATTTTTCTTTTGGTGGCAGTTTCTTCAAACACAACCCAGTCACTGATGTACTCATACGGATACACACCTTTCTTAATTAAGTCTGGCTCAAAATAATTACTTGTTATTGGATACTCAGTCAGTCCTTTTGCGAGACTAGCAAGCCCTAAAGACAAATGTTGCATGGAGTCATAAAATGCTAATTTGTTGTCCAGCCTAAAAGTCAAGTATTTTTCAGTTGTCTGGGCAATACAACTAATTTGTTTGTAAGACTCATCCACAGCCTGCATGATAATATGTGAATCATACCCTTTAAGATTATGGAAAAAGATGGGCAGTTTGTATTTTTCAGGATCTATTTTTAATTTCAAGTTACAATAACCATGGGCAGCACCTCTGTAACGTCCAGTTATGTGGTCATGGTCACGAACTTTATCACCGTTCAGAAGTTGATCACAATATCCTAAAGGTTGTTCACAAATCCAAAACATCACTGCTGTATCAAAATTCTGTTTGTCTTCTTCTGTCATCACCAAAGGCATCTGACAGTTTTCCAAATAATATACTACCTGACTATACAGTTGTCTCATTTCTGTTAAAAACTCAGCTGCTGCATTTTCACCCCTATAGATAACAGGTTCTGTATGCTGACCGTCAGATCTAACAAGAATATATCCAAAAGAACACACCACTTGATCACTCAATTTTACGGTCTTTGGTAATGATTCTGGAACAGGACCCTCATATGGCACAACCAGTGATTCAAAATCAGCATACACTACAAACGGCAGCTTTTGCTGATTAACATAGTTCTTGAAATAAACCTTGCGACCAGGATCTGGATACCTAAGTACTGTTTGAATGTCATCAGCTGACCTACAGTGCAGGGTATGTTTATGTGCCACTTTTATAGAGGAGAACCGTTGTAAGCATCTTTTACATACTTCCTGTTTGCCATTGTGTTTTGTTACATGGTTGTGAATTAGTCGTGACATACTCCTAATAATTGTGTAGTGAAAGTTATCACCAGAGCTTATTAGTAACATATCAACATGCTTATCTTCTGACTGACCGTAGGTTGGGGCAATTGGGGACACTCTAAATGGTTGTAACTTGTTCTCAGACTCATTATCCCATACATACACATTCACAGATATACCAGGATTTAGTTTTTCAAACAAGTCTATATCCTCTACCTTAACAGGGAAATCTATGCCACTGAAGTTGAGTTCATTTACAAAATTGGTATAGTTAGATACACGCTCAGGCTTTGACCTTACAAAATGCAGTTTGGCAAGCACACACCACATGAAACAATAGTTGTCATTGTTCTGAATATTGACTACAGCCTTTTTGTTTGCAACCTCAATAGGCAATGGTATCCATGATTTGCCTAAAATAAGATGATATCTTGACTGCTTCAGTTGCAGTTCATGTACACGGCCTTCATGCCAACCAGACCCTTGCATTTTTGCTCTGTCAATTGCTTCTAGAAAGTCAGGCAACAGTCTTTCTCTAAACACTTTTTCCAATTCCCTTCTTGAATTAACTGTGTGTTGTCTTGTCGAGATATACGAAACAATCACTTCACCATCTACCCTCATAAATTCTATTTTAGCAACAATCTGAATCTTTACACTACCAGAAAGAAGATTATCTTGTATGACCGAAAAAGACCTTTCTATCGATTCATAGACATTAAAAATGTTTGATATAGGCAAGTCTGTTGCGTGAAACACATTTCTTAAGCTTTGGGCATTGTCCGTCATTTTTATTTGTCCAACAAAATAATAAATAGGAAAATTACATCTTGTGTAATACCACTTTATTGACTGTAACACCTAAAAAAACAAACATTTAGTTTTTTTAGTTGTTGGTGCATGTGTTCGCACACTTTTATAAACCAGTCATCATCAACTTCAAAGGTATTTGTCTTTAAATTACCAGCAATGCACCCTCCAAATGGAAACTCATCAATATATTCCAAAGTCACATTATATGTCACATATATAACCGCTGGTACCGCTATTGGTGTCATAGCAAGCGCAAATGGGTTTTTGTAATGTGTTCTTATCTCTTCAAAGTGCTGGATATATTGAAAGTAGTCTGTAACATCAACCACTTGCGCTTGTCCGACCATCATTTTTTATGGACAAACCATAAGTATAAATTAATTTACTAATCCATACCCAGTGGGCTGATCTATCTTTAAAATAAGCTTTAGATGCTTAGTCAATTTCAGTTTGTTTTTCACATCATCCCGTTCGTGTTTGTTAGGTATAACATCGTTCTCTCTGAGACAGTCTTCAAAGCTGTCACAATCTTTACAGTAAAACAAACAGATAAACTTTAGTTGTTCACGAAAATCTTTTAGTACAGCATTATATTTCTGAGTAAGAATCCATACACTGATGTTTGCATGTCTGCCACTAAAGGCAAGCTCTGCCAGTGTGTTTCTCTTCTTAACAATATCCTTATCTGCAGAGCAGTCATCGACAATGAACAGGGTTGGGTGTCCTTCAAATTGTTTGTAAAAATATTGCAGGTAGTCGTTTAGTTTCTTTTCAGGATCAACTAAGTAAATGTTGCTGTCAGTCCAAATGAATGAACGGTTGTGATAAGCTTTGTTGTGTTTGATAGTAGGACAGAATATTACAATGTTTTCGAAATGATGAAGGTATCTTGTTTGTAATAGATTAAGTACAAATTCAGTCTTCCCACACCCAGTGGCCCCACAGAACAATCCACAGTTTGGGTCGAGCGTCATTAAGTTCATTTTAATACAAAATATATAAACTGTGTGTACAAAAACACTATGCTTGCCTTTCTGGTCATGAAAGGGGTTTCAAACTAACCACTCACACCGCAAGCCTTATAATAATGACTACTTTATTCTCCCTACTCTGGTTGGGTAAACAAGGCAATAAAACGCACGCAACACAAATGTCCGTGATCTGGTTTTAATTTAAATGCATCACGTGACAAGGCTAATAAAAACTGAATGAAAGGCTGATTGATAAGGTTCGTCGCACACACGGCATAAACAGGAAACCGTTTCACAACCGATTTTCAAGCACAACTTCCTGGTCATGAAAGGGATGCAATCTAGTAAACTTACAATGACTACACAAAAGCTATTCTCTACCTACTCTGGTCAGGTTATGACGGCAATAAACTGCACGCAATAGGGATCTGGTTTCAAAACTAACCACTCACATCCAATTTTCTCCTCGGCGTAAGCGATCTGAAAAACATTCGTGGGTGTATAGTAACTTGAATCATTGAGGTCTATCACTGGGAGTTGTGGGGTTTGTCTTTTATTTTTAATGTTCGTAGCAGTCACGATGTGCGAAGTGAAAACTTTTTCTTCACACAGATGTTGAAAGAAAAATTCTCCACACAACTCCTCACTTGGGGAGTTTATTTTATTTACGAACGACGTGGTGCTCCATATTCGTAAGAAAACCTATATTTTAGGTTTGTAATACATTCAAGATTTGCCCCACAGTAAAAATTTGTCCTAGTGGCTTAGTAACATACATTTGAAGCGTTGACACAAAAAAGAATAATTTGACCTAATGTGTGTTTGCAAGGTTGGTGGGAGGTGCCTGGGTGGTGTGAGGGGCTTTGTAGGGTGGTGGGTATGTGTGTGTGTGTGTGTGCAAGGTTGGGGGGGGGGTGTGGGGGTAGGGGGGTGGGTGGAGTGTACAGGGATGTAGTAACTATTTCTCAGGAATGCGCCAACAGTGACAGCATTGATATTTTAACTAGCCATTGTTTCCAAGGGGCAAGGTTGGTGGGGGGTGGAGTGTGGGGGTAGGGGGTGGGTGGAGTGTACAGGATGTCACTATTTCTCGGGAACGCGCCAACAGTGAAAGCATTGATATTTTAACTAGCCTTTGTTTCCAAGGGGTCGGGTGGCCTGACTGGGCAGATTAAGCTGTTGAAGGTATTTGGTCAAGTGCGTTTCTTTATTTACGGAAAGGATTAAATAAATCAATTGTTTCTTAAATAGGTGCCCTTGTAATCTCTTATATAATATCTCTGGGGGGGGGGGGGGGGTCATCTGGTTGTCTGTCTGTCTGTCGCTCCGTCGTGCAGCGGCTGGTGGTGTTGCCGGGGCCGGGTGGGTGGTGAAGGAGGCGGGTGGTGTGGCCGGTGGACGGTCCGACGCTTCAGTGCTAGGCTGGGGATGTTGGTATGCCAACCACTCTGGAAGATGGTGTACAAGTGGTGGCGGTGATGGTGGTGGCCGGTGGAACAGTGGCTGGCTGTAGTAGGGCCGCCTGGGAAGTTGGGGTGGCGGTGGCCAGTGGAGTCTGGGCTTAGGGGTCGGGCGCTGGGATGGGTGGGGTGGGTGGCGGTGTTGGGGTGGTAGGCGAAGGTCAGTGGGGTGGCGGCGTGGGGAGTAGTGGCCGGGCGTTGTTGGTTCCGGAAGCGTTTGGGTGGTCGTCGACGCTGCCGTGGGCCGGTGGTCGGTTTGTTGGCTGGCGGAGGTGAGGGCCTCTTGCGGTGCCGGTGATTTTGGTCTCGCTGGCCGCGACTGGGATTGTGTCTGTGCCGGCTTCTTGCGTTGCCGGAGTGGTGTTGCCACATCCTCTATGTTTGGTGGTGGTGGGAGTGGTGCCGGTCTTTGTTGCTGTCTGCCGGCGGGGCGGCTGCTGTCCCCGTGATTCGCGTGTCGGCTGTCGCCTGACACTCGCTGTCGGCTGTCTTGGCTGGCAGTGCTCTCTTTCTCAGGGGGGTGGAGATCCTTCAACGCACATATGTGCGCCAGCCACCGGGAGGTGACCAGTGCGCGGTGGTAGGCCACGGAACACAGTGCTGTTCCCGTACCGTCCAGTCTCTTAGCCATAGTCAGTCCCAGGCATCCCCTAATATTTTCAATCCCCTAAAAAAAAACACTACCGCCCACCAGCTGCACATTTGCCATGCACAAAATACACCCCCCCCCCCCCCCACCAAAAAAAAAACCAAAACAAAACAAAACAAAAAAAACAAAAAAAAACCAGCACATTCACAGTCTCATTTCTTGGCTATGAACCTGATTTCTTACCAATCCCACACCCAAGCACAGCCGCCTGAAATCACTGAGCGTGCCCCTCAAATCATTACGTCAACAGCAACTCAATATAGGCCCACAATTGTCCACTGGATAAGCTCAGGATGGTATGAATCAAAGCACCAAACATGTCTCCTCTCATCTAACCAGAAATTTCCAGCAAATTCCAACATTCAGCCCGACTACAAATTTTCAAACAAGGCAAAAATTATTTTTAAAAACACTGGTCCTTACACTGCCTCAACTGCCGAATTTAAATATATAACATGACCGGTAGGTGTCTCCGTCGAGCGCTATGATGCCTGGTAAAGCGTCTTGAAGCAGGAGCACCAAGTCGTCGAAATCCATCGATACCGGCTGAGGTATACATCATGAGTGATAATGACTATTTCTGTGATCTGACTATCCTGTGTTCCTCATATGGAGGAGGTTAGAGCAGTATCACAATTTTCACAAATGGCTGTGGTGTTCCTCAGACGAAGGAGTACTTGGGAGTGTAGTGTTGTTGTCAAACACAATGTGATTGCTCCTGCAGAACTCCAGGTAGAACATTCTTTTCAATAAAAAATTAACACCATATTTATTAGAATCAGAAGTGCCAAATTAAGCTTGATTTGTCAGAGAGGTGGGGTGGAGGTCAAGTGCATGTAGATATGATCAGCCCTTCCTTTTAAACTTTTAAAAAAGTGCCAACAGCAGTGCTGTGTCCTGAGATGAAAGAAGAACGTTTTAACAAATAAAAATCGTAACCTCTGTCTTAGAAAACTCCATAAAATAAAAACAAGAAAAGAAAAGAAAGAAAGAAAGATGCGTAGAGAGAACGGTTACAACACTATAGTACAATTTTAAAGAAAATCCCCAAAAGAAAAGCACCAAGAAAGAATAATTTCAACACAACTTATTTGTAATTGTTATTTTAAAGCGCGTTTCTTTCTTTGTTATGAACTCGTGCTCGCCTGATAGTCACTGTTCTGGTCTGGATTTCTTTTGTATGACAGTTTAAAAAACGTGGGGGGGAGGGAGGGCTGTTGGCCCCCCCCCCCCCCCTCCCAACCCCGTCGAGACACCCCTGGTTCCGACCCTGAGCATGTAACTGTTTTATGACCAGTGATATTTTGAGCATATTAACTCTGGCGAGGAACGGCGAGTCCCGGCATTTTGTGCGATAAGCAAGGTTATGGGCTTAGGCTTCAAGGGGTTTCGGACCCCCCCCCCCCCCCCCCCCCCCCCACCCCCTCTACCCTTCAAAAAGTCCTTTGTGCCTAGTTCAATAACCTTACTAAACTCCAGCATGTAATTGTTTTATGACCAATGATATTTTGAGCATAGTAACTCTGGCGAGGAACGGCGAGTCTATTTTGTGCCATAAGCAAGGTTATGGCACAGCTTTTAATACCTGTTCTTACATACTTGTGTTATGTCAAACAGATATATTTTTTATTGGAAACCACGCTAAGCTGATACCTTCTTTTTATTTGGATAATATACACCTGTATTAGTATTATGTTCTTACGAATATTTTTACCGCCAATCTGACTGACCACCGCAGTGAAGTATGTGATATAATTGTCCATGGATGACAGTGTGTGTATGCTGTCTGAGCGTGTGCATGCGTAAGCGTGAACAAGGTTATTATATTTGCACGTATATTAATTTATTATGCTTATATGTTCTTGTGTGTGTTTTAATGTCGAAGCCGAGAAAAATTTCCATCTCTTGGACAATAAAATGTATTGTATCATTGTATTGTATTGTATTGGTTGCGCACAAATTACCTCATTCAAGACATGCAGCATCCCGTGCACGCATGCACACACATACACACACACTTGATTAAAGTATGTATGTTACAGAAATACACATATAAAATATAAACCTGTATAAAAGTAGAACAAAATATATAAGGAAAACGTAGAAAAATATATTGTATAAAAAAGGAGTTGGTACAAACCAAGTGATCTAGATTTTACATGCCTGAGAAGGATGTACATGTGAAATTGTACTACACATGCATGTACTTGTATACATTGAACTTCGCCAATAACAAGGTCAGATATAACAAAAGTTGATTATAACAACACTTTTTCATAGTTCCCGACGGCAATTTTCCTACATAAATTACTTCGCTCATAACAAACTTCGGATATAACAACAAGAAAAACTGTGTCCCCTGCCGATTTGTCATTGCTGATGTTTACTGTATACTGATAGAAATATATACAAACGGTGCAAAAAGTACAGACACATGAAATAATCTGCTTATGGGTGATAATCCATTCACTTATGTACCCACTCAATAAAGTTTTCCCGTCTTTGACACATGTACTCACATGTTATATAACACGCAAACTAATATTCATGATTTGCTTGGTGTACATTTCTTCCCCAAAACTCTTACAAGCCAGGGAGATACAATTTGGATACATGCATTAATTTTGCCAGGCAAAATGAAAATGCAAAATATGCTCACACTGCCATACCAACACGCTCCTTATGCCCACTAGTAATGAAATACTTCTTAACGTGTTTGTACCAGTACTCCTCTCAAAACTTTTGTTCCCATACACACAAATGAACAGTCTACAGCATCAAGCATGCAAAGTGAGTCACTGCACTAACAAAACTGACAAGACGTCTGCTAGCATTTCTCATGAAAGCCATAACCTGAGAAAAGGACTAAATAGACAAACCTGCTGGCATTTTCCATCAGTGTCCTTACAAATAGAATTTATCCAATAACAAGTATAATCTTGAAAAGCACTGATGTCTACACAATCATAAGAAATCACCGCACTGAGTCGACAGTCAGTTGTCTGCCAATGTTTCGTCTCAGTTAAGCTGCAAACTGAAAGACTTGAACAGGGTACATAAATTGTATTGAGCCAAATTTTCCTTGTTATAGTGGCGATAACCGACAGATGTGATTACTCGATCTGAATCAAAATGTCTTCGGCTAATGCCTCAGACATTTTGATTTGGGTCTTAAGTTATCCCATCTGCCAGCTATTGGCATAAAAATCAAGCAAAATGCGGCTGAGCTGCAGGGGCTCATAATGACAAGTTGTAACTCTTGCTGTTGGGTAGTATTCAAGGTTTTTTTTTGGTCAGTGAATGGGTTAACAGTCAAAGTGAATATATAATGTGCAAAGAGTCCTTGGGGCCACATAGGCTGCAGTTGGTCCATACATGGCCAGCGCGTAAAAGATCCTCTGCTTGACTCTACAGCTGGTCCACACAGTGCACATGAGGTCATCAGGCTGACGTGAGCTGCAGTTGGCCAGCGCACAGCTGTGCATGGGCCAACTGCGGCTGCCATCAGCAAAAAGAACCGTTAGTGATTATCCTGAAAGCAGCATTTTCACACTGTGCGGCAGCATGGTTTTGGCACCTGGTTTGGGTCTGGTTGTAATGCGAAACTGAAACCCTTCCTTCCCCTCCAGCAAGTGGCGCTCATGTTCCCAGCTGAAAAGGGCCGCATCAGTTGTCACTAGAAACGGGTTGATTTCAATCACCCACAGCTTCTCATCTAAAAAAACAAATCAACAATAATGATTACCAGCACATCACACTGTTTTGATCCACACTGGTTTCTTCCTCTATCCCCTGATATATGTATCTTATGCTTGAGATAGGAACCAGTCACTGTGTCCCAGGCTCTATTGAATTGAACTGAACAGAATAAATTTTATTATGCATTAAATGACACGCATTAAATGAAAAATTTCCATTGGCACACAGAAATCTAAAACACACAAGCAATTAAGAAAAAATAATAACTAAGCTAATATTGATACATATTGTATTGCAGCTAATATTAACCCTTTGCCTGCTAAGTAACTTTTCAGTATTATGTAATCTGCCACTAAGTTATTTTGTTAAAGAGTTCACTTCTGGTGCGCATGCCATGTAATGGCTTGTAACGAAACATAGCCAAGCACATGCCCTGCAAGCGAACCCTGGATGGGCGGATCTCGCCGCTCATAGTGTTCTAGGGGAAGTAATCTTATGGCTGCTGAAGACGACATCTGTAGGCAAAGGAGTAATACATATCATGCCTGCTACACTGAGGGAGGTAGCCACTGCATGAATTAAAGAATGAATATAATGTATTGAAACTGACTGACTGATCAGTGGTTACTTCAATACCATATTGTTAAGACTGATTGACTGACTGATTGGTTGGTTGACCGAGTGATAGACTGAACGACTGATTATTAATACCTTGACTTCCAACAGCAAAATCAATGATGAAATCCTTCACAAAGTTGCTGCTCTCAAGTTTAGGTTTCAGGGTGTTTTCATAGAACTCCTGTATCTTTTCTTGCAACTCCTCCTTCTTATCAATCAAACGATGTGAGCAGATGAGGTAATTGTACTGCGACAGTGCCACCAAGGACCCATTGAACACAAACCCACGGAATTCCATATCAACATCTATGTCCACGAACAGCCGAACAACAAAGTTTTCATGAAATTTGTCTTTGAACTCAAGCGCCAGAAGCATGTCCTGGTAGATTCGTTCACTTCGCATGGTCATCTCAATCACCTGTGAGGCACTTCGCACTCTCATTGCTCGAAATGCCGCTTTCAGGAGACAGATGATCTGTGAGTTTTCTGTTGTTCTGGCTTCTTCTGGTTCTTGCAAGAGAAACTCCTGGTACATTTCTTTAAAGTTCTTCTGAGCCATGGGTGCATCTTTAGCACTGCGACTCGAGGTCTTCACAAACACGTAGTCAGATTCAGTGATAAGAAAGTTGTCCATCACTTTCTGAAGTCGTTCTTCTATTATCTGGATGTGTTCTCCCTCTTCTAGTGTAAGGCTCTCTCTCCAGTTGATGTCTGCTATCTGCGGGGCATCCAGGTTTTTGTAGAGACGCTCATACACTGCGATGATCATCTGAGCCTCCTGCAGATAGAGAGGGCAGTACTTTGTGGGGAATGTGTCCTCCTGCAGGATGTCCAGCCACTTCTCAGTGTTAACATCCAAAACTTTCTCCTGGTACTCTGTCACCTGTAAACAAAATATTTGTACTTAATGCACATTCGCCCTTTATGGTATGTCGCATATATATTATAAAGGACGAATGCATACCTGCAGGAGGCTAAAACTTGAACTTCCATAATAAAGTATGCGGAAGTTCAAATTTCCAATTGTACTTCAATGACTTATTCTGAAGGGGAGTGGTGTGGGGGAATAGCTCAAATTTGCTTGTGTATGCAAAAAAAAAAAAACAACCCAATAACAACCAATCACACCTCCCTCGCCACCACCTTACAACAAAAATTCAGGTACAATGTAGAACATTTAGGGCTCCACACTGTGCACATGCCAAAAATTGCATTAAAAGTTAAAACTATTTTCAAAGATGCTGTGTGAGTAGATGGAAGACAGGATTTGATGGCAAGCCCTGCCTTTGGATCTGCAGGTCTACCCACTGCAGGGTCTTTAACATCTGTTGCACACAGCCTGGTGTCTTGTCATGGCAGTTGTTCAAGGCAAACCTAGCTGCACATCACTATATTTTTTCCAGCTCTTTGACATCCTTCTGGAGGTGTATATCCAATAGATGTCTGAAGGATTCCATTTGAAGATGCTTCAGCATCATACAACGTGATCGAAGCATCTTCAAACAGTATCCTTCAGATATGCAAGCAGCATATTCAAGAATAGGTCTCACTAAGGCGGAATACACTCTGACTTTTGGGATACAGTCTCCTGGGTTTCTTAGTCTCAAGAAGCCAAGCACTCTATAGCTGTTGCCTTTGCCAGCTGCTGTTTCAGTGTTCGGCGCGCAGGAGATCCTGTCCGTTAAGCTGATATGTTGCTGTTAATAATTTCTTGCTCTTGTTCCACCACACCACGTATCACATTCTAAGCATTTTTTTTTTCCCTCACTGCGCAAACCTTAACAAGTGGGATAATAATAGTTTGATGGTGGCCACATCTCGGAAGAAGACTCGGCATAGTTGTCAGAGCGCCTTGCACTCTAATTTACATGGAAACAAGCGTCTCTATTTTATATGCACAATATTGTAAACATATACCTCCTTGTCAGACACAAACCCTGCTGTCTTCGGACTTGAGTAATCTTTGGTTGGCTCCTCTGATTTCTTCAGTTTCACAGACTTCAGTTGCTCCGACAGGCAGGCCATCTTTAAGTAACTGATTCAGAACGATTTATAATATACGTCATTTATTGCAGTGTCATGCAATGAGACTGTCACTTGGATTCAATTGTATTGCTATGTCCGGAAAGTATGCGTAAGTCCGGAAGTGAAGCAGACGACACGTTTTACGCGAGTTATCTTTCCTGGTAAACTTTTTGTTGTTGAAAACCAGAAGTAGTCTACGAGATCGAAAGAAGCACGTTATCTAGTGCAAAACACAAACGATGGAGGAAAACAATGATGATGTGTCAGCTACTCCATGGTTTGTAACATAAACATTGCTCCTGATCGTACTACCTCTGTTTCTCTTGCTTTTTAGTAGTGTGAGGACAAAATAGGCAAGTTTAATTACTTTATGGGTCTGTTATGCATGCAAATTTTCCTACAAATCATTCATAATAGCAATAGAAAATCCCTTTAAATTTTTGGTAATTCATCCAACTTTAAAAAAAAAAAATTTATGTTAGATGCTTTTTTAAAAATGAAACTGGAACAGTCTTATACAGTAAGGTAGATTATCTGTTAAATAAAAAGAGTGAACTTTTAAAAAGGATTGATGATATAAAGCCTGACATCATTGGTCTTACTGAAGTGAAAGCTAAAAATCAAATCTATACTCCACTGGAGTCAGAATACACGTTACCAAATTATGATATGTTTCTTAACACAAACCCTAAGAGAGGAGTTGCCCTTTACTTTAACAAAAAGTTAAATGCTCAAGAATGTGAAATATTGAACAATAGTAAGTTTGAAGAGAGCTTGTGGTGCTGTTTTGTGAGTGCTTCTGGTGAAAAAATTCTTGTTGGTTGTGTGTATAGAAGCCCTAGCTCCACAACTGAAAACACAGATTTACTATTACAACTTTTACGATCCGAGGAGATACAAACATATGCCAAAATTTGCATTTTCGGAGATTTTAATTTCCCGTATGCAGGACCTGGGATGGCTACTGGACAGGTGAGAAAAATAATCAAATTGTGGAGTGCATAAGGGATGCCTTCCTGATTCAGATGGTGAAAAATCCAACAAGACATAGGCAAGGTCAGAGGTCAACATTAGATGACCTAATATTAGTAAATGATGAGTTGCTAACTTCAGATATTCAACATTTGGATCCCATTGGCAAGAGTGACCATGATGTTTTACTCTTCCAGCTGTATGTACCTAAGGTAAAGGTGACACAGAGTAATAAATATTCCTTTAGCCTTGGAAAGGGAGACTATGATAGTCTGAGAGCACATAATTATCGCAAATATAGACTTTACAACTACTGAACTAGTAAACCTGAAAATCGCGGAGTGGAAAAACTCTGGGCATTAATTAAGTCTTTGATTTTGAAAGGTATGGAGTTGCACATCCCAAAAGTGATGAGTAAATCACATAAAAGAACCACACCATCTTGGATGAATAAGGGTGCTTTAAGAATGATTAAAAAGAAGCATAAGTTGTATAAAAGATATCTTCAAACTAAAGAAGGTAGGGATTACCAAAGATATATTACATTAAGAAACGATTGTAATAAATTAATAAAACGTAATAAAAAATTACATGAAAGAAATATTGCAAATAAATGTAAAATGAACCCTAAAATATTTTGGAAATATGTACAGGAACAAACTAAATATAATTCTGGAATAAATGCACTTAAAAAAGAAGATGGCACACTTGCTGTAGCTGATCATGAAAAGGCAGCAACCTTGAATACATTTTTCTCAGGTGTATTTGTGAAAGAAAATTTGAGTAATGTTCCATTGCTTGGTAGAGGCTCAAAATCGAATGGGTGCATCATAACTGATATTGTAATAACTCCTGATATTGTCAAGAAAAAATTAAAGAATTAAATCATTCTAAAGCTCAAGGTCCAGACTGCACCCCCCCCCCCCCACCCCCCCCCCCCCCCCCCCCCCCCCCCCCGAGTTCTACAAGAGTTGTGTAATGAGTTAGCAGAACCACTTTGCTCACTATTTACACTTTCCCTTAAGTCAGGTATTGTACCGCAAGACTGGCGTACCGCAGAGGTAAGTGCTATTTTTAAAAAAGGTTCTAGGTCAGATGCAGGAAATTACAGACCAGTAAGTTTAACGTGTATAATATGTAAAGTTTTGGAGTCTATAGTCCGAGATGAGATCGTTAATCATTTTACTGTGAATAAATTGTACACTGAATGCCAACATGGTTTTAGAAAGAAATGATCATGTGTTACTCAATTACTACAGGTTATGGATGATATAACTTCCTTGATTGACAACAAAAAAACGGTTGACATCATATACTTAGACTTTAGAAAAGCATTTGACACTGTTCCTCATGAAAGGCTTCTTCAGAAGCTAGAGGCCTATGGTGTATGTGGAAACATTTCCAATTGGATAAGAAGTTTCCTACGTGATAGAGAACAAGTGGTAAAAGTTGAAAATGCAAAATCAGATAAAATAAAGGTGCTGAGCGGTATACCTCAAGGAAGCATCCTAGGACCTATATTATTTATGATATTTATAAATGACTTGCCAGACTGTGTTAATAGCATGTGCAAAATATTCGCAGACGATACTAAAATCTATAATGAATCGAGTAATAAAGACGTGTTGTAGTATGATTTGGATCACTTGCAAGAGTGGTCGGACACATGGGACTTGCATTTTAATGTAGAGAAATGCAAGGTCTTGCATGCTAGAAGGAACAATCCTGAACATGATTACTTGATGAAAGTTAACAGCGACATTGGAAAGGTGGTATCTTGTGAGGAGGAAAGAGACTTAGGTGTTGTTTTTGATAAAGCTCTATCCTTTGACCCCCATATTCAGAACTGTATCAATAAATCCAACAAAATGGTTGGAGTAATTAAGAGAGCCTTTAATTATTTGGATAAGGATATTTTTAGTAAACTGTATAAATCACTAGTCAGACCACATTTAGAATACGCAAACACTGTATGGTACCCAGGTTTAAAGAGACAATCAGTTGCACTCGAAAGGGTACAGAGACGAGCAACAAAGCTGGTTAAAGAATGTAGAAATATGACTTACTTAGACAGACTCAAATACTTTGGACTACACTCCTTACGTGGACGTAGAATACGTGGTGACTTAATACAAGTTTTTAAAATTTATAATGGTATCGACGACCTAAATTGCAATGACTTTTTTGCAGCACCAGTTTGTGACAGAACCCGAAACTCTGAAGGTAAAATCTTTGTAAGGCACTGCAACACTAACCTGCGGAAGTTCTGTTTTTCTAACAGAGTTGCCATTGTTTGGAATGAGTTAGCAGTTTCATTGAAAAAAGCACCTAACATAAATTCTTTTAAAAACCAGCTGGACGAATTACCAAAATTTAAAGAGCTTTTCTATTCCTATGATGAATGATTTATAGGAAAATTGCATGAATAGCAGACCCATAAAGAAAGAAAGGACATTTACAAAGGCCTCACAGCCTATTTTGTCCTCGCACTACTACTACTACTACTACTACTACTAAATCATTCCTAACAGTAGCAACTCTGTTAGAAAACTCTAGCATGTTCATTCTTTCATAAATATAGATGACCTGTCGCCGGTTCTCAATAGAATCTATGCAGGCGTCAGATGTTTGCTCGTTCGGTCTCCTTCTTCAGATTTAGTGACCAACTTCAGAGTATTGAAGAACTGTTCGATGGTTTCTGTTTGATTAGTTTGTTTCTCAGATCTGCGGTGTTAATGTCCATGGTCAAAGTCCTGTCCATTAAACAACAGTCCAATACAGCAGATTTCATTTTGCGTTGTTTATTGCGCTCCATAAATTTTCTGTTTTGAACTAGCAGTGCAGTAGACTATTGATAAAAAGAAAATCAGTTTGATACCTCTCTTAAACCATTTCTTTTTATCAGAAACAGCAGTGACCCATTTGCTGCTGGAACAGTGATCTGAAGCCTCAGTACATTTTCATAGGGTCCAACCAGTTTTCAAAGGGTATTGTTTAGTTTTAATATTTTTCAAAGAGTCCTGCAGCTTTTAATTTCTATTTTAAGACACACACACACACACACAGCTACTTTGTTGTCAGCTTACCTGCTGGCAGTTGATTTGAAGTAGCTGGCAGGTGATCACAGAATTTCACGTTTTTACAGTTATGCCAAGTGATAGGACATCATTTTGTGAAATTTCAGTGCATTCAGCACAAAAATACATTAGTGTACCCTTCTAAGATCTCATCATTTTGTGGGGATTCATTAGCTGTAAGTCCAGTGCGCCCTTTGGCAATAAATTTAGCACATCTGTGACACATGTCTAGCTGTGCATTAAAATAAACACTGCAGTTGTTAAATTTGCTGTCATATTAAACATGGTCTTGTGTTTCAATATTTTCACTGGTTAGGAAGGAGCCAATCAATGGGAAAACGACCTTCTTCACAGAGGAAGTTTACAGACAGTTCATGGGTTCAGAGCCGACAGTGGAGGAGAGAGTGCAAAGGTTGTTGGATGACCTTGGATATCCCCAAGATCCTGTGCATGTCAACACAGGCAGAGTGTGTGGATCAGGAAACATCAGTGCACAGCATGAGAATAGGTTTGTAATTTTTCAGAGACTATCCTGGCGTGCAAGCTTCCTTTGGGTGGATGGCATTCACCGTTGGCCTGTGTGAGCCTTTTGCGCACGGTGTGTACGTGAAGAAATCACGGGTATTCTAACACCATTTCCAAACTGTTTACAACAGACAGTACTAACAGTTTGTGTGTCTTTGACATTGCATTCTATGTTAAGGCTGTGGTAGAAAATGTCAGAAATAAATGCATGCAAGCTTGTGATGGATCCTGGTTTCAATTTTCATGAGCTTCAACTTGTCCTTTGACCCACAATGTGTTTGTCTCACATTAGCAGAGAATATTGCTTTGGATCAGTATAAAGTGGGTTATGGGATGTGATCACTCATTGTTTTGTGAGGCTGTTTTATTGGCTCACGTGTGAAGCAAAAGTGAGTATGTTCTGGGCCAGTGGTCATCTATCTGTCATCTGTCATTCATGGTCAACTTTAATGTTGGTGATTTTCTCAGAGACCATTCAAGCCACAATCTTCAAACTTGACCCAAGGATACTTACAAATTTGTGGCAAGACCTTTCTAAACATACCAGTTTGAGTGACCTCTTGGGGCGGTCCGTGGCGCAGTGGTTAAGGCGCCTGCCACCAATGCTAAAGGTGCGAGGTTCAATTACGGGTTCTGGCGTCGGACTTTTCTCCTCTAGTATGTGTCACCGTTAATTCGGGCGGATCGTCGGGGGTTCTTTCTCCGGGTACTCTGGCTCTTCCTCCCCCTCCACTGTGGTACCGGTTTCAGGCCACTTCATAAAATTTCAAATACAAGCGATCAAAATTTCCGAAACCTCAGTAGCTGAGCTGACCCTTCGCACCATATGAATGTCCTGTGTTTGTCTTGTACTGTGTTTGTCTTCAGAGTGTATGTGTGTTTGTCACGTGAGCGTGCGTGTTGGGTTCAGTTCGCGGCGCTTTGAGCCGATTCGCAGAATTGGGAAAAGCGCCTATATAATAACTGGTATTATTATTATTAAATGTCACAGGGGATCAGGACATAGGTAAAAAATTGCCATATTTTGACAAAATTTATATTTTCTCCATACTATTCCTAACTTCAAATGCAAACTTGGTACAAAAATACCTGATGGTAAGACCTTTCTGTGCATACTAATTTGGTTGACCCCTCAGAAAGGTCAAGGGCTCAGGAAATAGCCATATTTTGATAGCAGATGTCTTTTCTTAAATACTGTTCACAACTTCAAATCCAAACTTGGTACAGAGACACCTGATGGTAAGACCTTCCTATGCATACTAACTTGGATGACCACTTGGAAAGGTCAAGGGTCACAAGAGATCAGCAAATGATGTGAAAAATGGCTTTTTTGTGTGAAGAATTTTAGTTTTTATCAGGACTTTTGCAAAATTGTTGAAAGTTTTTAACCAATTTGGCAGAAAGGTAGCTGATGATAAGACCTTTCAATGCATACTAATTTGGTTTACTACTCAAAAAGGTCAAGCATCATGGGAGGATGGCAAAAGTTAAAAATTGCTAAATTTTGAGGAAACATGTATTTTACAAATGCCAACTCTTTCCATATTTTATGTTAGAACACTTAAACACTTGCTTATTTCAGTGACCTGTTGGAAGGTTAAGCTCACAAAGGTTATTCATTAGGTGGATTGGTCATGCATGTGAGCCTTGAGGGCTTTGCCATTCTTGTTATCAAGTCACATGGCAACATTGGCTAAAGAAGTCTAGTGAAGCTGACAGTCTATCACTGTATCAGTATGGTGTTTGGTGTTTTTTATTTTCTCAAAATCATTACCAATGACATTACTACCAGGAAGCTTCGCTTATGCTTAGCATATCAATTTTAGCCAAACAACTTACTGTGATACTCTCTAAGGGAGGCAATCACTGTGTGCCATTACCAGAGCACTCCCGAGTGGCCTCCCGTACTACCGTATCTGGTGGCGCACTCACCCTTTCCCGCCAGTATCTTCACTTAGCTGAGTCAGACCGGTCGTGTGCACTTGTGCTCCGACGGTAGTTGGTGAACTCTTCTTACATGGACTTACTGTGAATGAAAAAAAAAAAAGGACGAAAGGATTCTTCTGTGTGTGTGTGTGTGGTTTTGTTGCAAGGATTTGGTGTTGGGTCTTGGGGATTACGCACTTAGGACATGACAAGGTAAAGCTTTGGTTACTAAAGCCTCAGCGGGCATTATGGTTTTTACTGGGTCACATCTTTGGCCCTTGCTTGTATGTACAAGGACGACCGGGAATTCGGACCCTCCAAGGAGGCTTTGAGCGCTCGCAATGGCCTATTGTCTGTCCTATGTTACAGTGCTCAGGTGAGGACCGGCACCGATTGTGGCGATCGCCTATGGCCTAATGATGTACACGATGTCTGCCTTCACTACTCGGGCTGTCCCTCCAGTCGACCTTGCATTCGTTGCGCGGCGTGGAAGGAGGACCTTGGTCGCAGCTGTGAGCGTTCTACCGCAGAGAGAGACCGGTACGTCAGCTGATATCGACCGCAGCCATAGAGATGAAGCAGAGATATAAAACTTTGGATATCGTGTGCTTGTCGGTGCAAAAGAGGGGACTGCTGCTCCCTCCGGTGCTAATTAATTGAGCTGCCACGTTCCCCAGTGGGCATTGGAGACTACAGGCAGCGGATGAGATTCGTCTTCTCGCATAGCACCGATGAGCTCAGAGCTACTTGCATCAAGAATTCCGCCTGTCCGTGGTCTGCCACCTAATGTCAAACGGGCATGAGAGCTCGGTTCCCCAGCACTGATTGGGTCTCGTTCATGCCCTCCGGGCAGGCAGAGAACTCAGGCAGCAGTCGCGGGAAACCACCCCCTGAGCCAGTTGGACCCTCCAGCCTTTGGACAAGACAGCGCCGTTATAGGGTCGCAACTTCGAGACAACGCTCAGAGGGGAATCTGATTAAGTCGCCGACAAGACAGGCCATAAGGGATTACCTTCAGGGTTCCTTTTTTCGAGAGTGGAACCGTAGAGAGCCCTCCACCAGCACTGACAACCGCCTCCGCAGTTTGGATGGAGTAAGTGCAAATGGCTGACAAGATGGGCTGTCCTTCCGAGGGCAGGTTTCTGGTATTACACACCCCGTCTTGAAATATGGAAGGATGAAAGGCGATCGAAGGATATCACAGCTCACGGATTTGGCGCGTGTAGGACACCATACTCGTGGTGATGTGTCATCCTCCCTTTGCTCTTCGCCGGATCGGCGGACAGTGCTAACATGTCACGGCATCGATCTCTGACAACCGCCTTCGGGATGGTATGAGGTTAGTCAGTACTTGGCCGATAGACGGGGGGTTCCTGCCGAGGGCAGACGCTGGTACACTACACCCCCGTTTGGCAGACACAGGGAGGATTGGAAGGAAGATCAGGCCAAAGGAGTATCCTTTGGGGTCCCTACTTCGAGGGTGGAGCCATGGAGAGCGCTCCACCAGCACTGACAACCGCCTCTGCGGTATGGTGGAGTCAGTGAAAATGGCCGACAAGATGGGCTGTCCTGCCAAGGGCAGGTGCTGGTACTATGCACCCCTGTCTTGCATACACAGGAATGGATAAAGTTTGAAGGAGCGCTCTTGGCGCAGGGAGACGGCGCATTTTGGACTCCGTGTTCGTGATGATGTCTCATCTATCCTTATCCTCTTTTTCGGATCGGCGGACAAGTTCAAGCGTGTTGCGGCAACTGACCTCGTTCAATGCCGGGCTTCAGGGGCTTCAGCTAGGAGCAACAGATTTTGGGACCAGTCTGGCAGGGTTCGCGCGGCAGCAGAGGCGCAGTTGACGTCAGCGCCGGGTTCACTCAGTTGACAGCTTTGGAAGGAGGCGCCTTTCCCGGGAACATCGACACAACTTGCGGTGGCGAACAGCGGCAGATCTTCGGACTGGACTGGCAGGGACCGCTCTTCCGCGGAGACGCAGTTCAACGTCAACTCCTGGGTCTCTCGGATGACAGCCATTGGACGGAGCCGCCTTTTCCAGGGACACCGATGCAGGCCATGTTCGACAGACCGCAGCAGATCTTTGGGCTGGATTGGCAGGGACCACTCTTTCGCGGAGACGCAGTTCGAGGTCAGCACCTGGGTTCGCTCGGTTCACAGCCATTGGATGGAGCTGCCTTTCCAGGGACACCGATGCAGGCCATGCCAGCAGACCGCAGCAGATCTTCGGGCTGGTTGGCAGGGATCACTCTTCCCGGAGACGCAGTTCGAGGTCAGTGCCGGGGATCGCTCGGATGACAGTCTTGGACGGAGGCGCCTTCCTGGGGACACTGACGAACCCGCATCGGCGATTCGCAGCAGAGCTTCCGGCCTGACTGGCAGGGACCACTCGTCCGCAGAGGCGCGACTTCGATGTCAGCGCTGGAACCAGTCGGATGACAGCCAATGGATGGAGGCGGCATCTCTGTGACACCGACGGCTTGGTCCTGGGAGCGGCAGTGGCAACCACTTCTCAGCGTGCGGCAGACGACGAGGAGGTGTGCAGTCTACCTTCGTAGGACTAAGTGTCAGCGCTGGGAGAGGACGTTGACCAACCGACTTCTCTTTTGTTGGGCTGGCTTCACTCTCCATCGTGTTCGTGGATGCAGTTCCGACTTACGCACCTAGTTGGACGAGGCGTTCTGTCTCTTCGCATCCTTCTCCCACCGGAGCGCTGCCCCCCGTCATCACATTAGGTAAGTAGGGCCATGGCGTTGGTCTTTGCTCCGAGGCGGCCAAACGCTACAAGTCTCTTCCTCAACTGACAGGTTTTAGGGACCTAGCGGAGGCATTTCGCACATCTGCGTGCAGACAGCTTAGAAAGCAGGTATTCTTCTCTGGCACTCGTGACCAGAGAGGATGGATTCACTTCCACTTGCATTTTTATGCAGGTGCCCTCCCGGTGGTGGACAAGGGTGCGTTGGTGCAGGCAGGGCGCAGCCAGTGGTCACTGACACTAGGATGGAACAAGAGTCTTCCTGTTTCCGCTTCTCGCTGGTGTGTACGGGGTTTTTGGAGGTGGCAACACAGTCGTTAGTCTAGCGTCTGGAGGTCTCCGCTCAGAGGGAGATCATTTCACAGCTTCATGGGGTGACAGCTGTTCACGGACGACGCTCGGTTCTGTCGACAGTTTTGAAGGGCCTGGGGAGCTCTTCCAGTCCCCTCCCCCCCACCGTGGAAGCACGCTTCCTGGGGACATGAGTACCGGGAGATTGGACATGGCAACAGCATTGCAGGACCTTACAGTAGTAGACCATAGAGGTGGTTCGGCGTTCTGACTCCACGGCATTACTGTCAACTCTTCCTCGTACCCAACCGGTGGGGAATGGCGGCCGATCTTTGACGTCGGCCCTAAACAAGTTCTTTTCGGCGTCGCACAGCAGGATGGAGACAGACAGAGTGCTGGGCGGCGGTGTGTCTCCAGGATTTCGCAGTGAGTCTCGACCTAGTGGACGCGAATCTGCATTTCCAACCCTTTAGGCATCGTGGCGTTCTGGCGCTTCGCCCTTTGCAGGTTAGTGCCCGTTCAGGCGCTACCTTTCGGTCTTCCTCAACCCGTGGGTCTTCACTAGGCAGGTAGACAGGGTGATGTCAAGGTTCCTACCAGCAGCGTATAGCCCGACTTCTTTTCAGCTGGATGACCTACTGTTTCGGAACCAGTTGGCGAGCACTTGGAGGCCGGCAGAGATGTCCTGCGGGCGATACTTTATCGCCTAGACTCCTTAGTCTACAGAGGCAGGTCCTGCGTGGTACCTTCACGCTGGTTGTCCAGCGAGGTATGGAATTCTTGGCCGTCCTGTTCGAGTAGGACTTCCAGTAGGACGGATTCAGGGCAGAGTAGGAGTGTCACTTGGAGCCTTACTTGGGCATGATTATTAGGCCTGCTAAGTGCAGCAGTGGATCGTCGTCCCCAAGGCAGACACTTCAACTGGAGGGAGATGAAGTGCTGCGGCTGGTTTCTTTGGGAAGATCGACGTGCACTAAGGGATGTGCTAGGGTTCTTCAAGGCCAGATTTGCTCTTTGAGTGGTCGTTTCGGCCAGACATCTTCCAGCTACCCTGCCCACGCTGGGGAATCGCCGTTGGTCGGTCCATTCATCTAGGATGGAACTACAGGCTTCCTCTGTGCGTCTCCTCCGTTCCGGATCTGTGAGCCTGGACCGTAGTCGCGGCCTCCATCCCGGGGGTCGGACCCCTGGTGTAAGCATGCTGCTCACTGTGCTGGGGCCGAGTTTTGCAGGAGCGCAGGGACAGGAATACGGTACAGAGACTACTGGCGCCATTCAGCTGGTCCAAGAGTTGGACCGCCTATCTCTGGTATCTTGCGATGGCCCCTTCGCGGGTTCCTTCCGCGACGAGTATGATGCTCGAGCAGCCAAGGCAACAGCTGTTCCACCTGTGCCCAGAGGTACTGATGTTGTATGCGTGGATGGTCCGGCTATCCCTCTCTGCTATCTGCTAGAGGTTTTCGGGGGCGATGGTGGAAGCGAGCTCTGCAGCCAGGAGGTGCTCTTCTCGTTATGTCTACGAAGGTAAGTGGCGCATTCTCCAGTCTTGGTGCACGATGGGAGCGGTTTTCCCCCACGGACTTACCAACCCCAGTTGGCCTCGATCTCGTGGGACGGTTTTTCAGGCAGAACTTAGCGCCCGTCACCTTCCGGGATTACCTGGTGATGGGGGCAGACACTCACTGACACTGGGAAGGTCATACTCGGGAGCATGCTACGACTTGGCAGATCTGATGTCCCTTTTGAGCTTCTACCATTAGTGCGTTGGTAGACCTTACCAGGAAGCCCTGCTTACGGTTGCACTTGCCACGGCTCCTGCTAGTGAGTTAGGTGCCTTTGGTACGTCCCTCGTGTCGCCAACGGAGGACCTATGGATCATTATAGCTGCTTACAGACACTTCCTTCTTGGCAAAGAACTGCCTTCCAGCGTCAGCCCCACAAGTCGTAATCGTCTGACCCCTCAGGGCGACGGATCAGGCACGGGACTCCTGCCGTAGGACCTCGGAGCCCTTAAAGTGTGCCTGCGAGATCTAAGCCGCTATGACTAGGACGCTCGCGCCATTCCTGCCCTTGGCTCCATGCAGACGCGGCATATTGGCACAGATAATCGCCTCCTGGCTACGTTGGGTGATTCGGTCCCCACACAAGAGCACGGACAGAGCCAGCCAAACCAGGTGCCTCCAGACTATAGGCATGAAGTCTGAACAGTGGCAGCGAGCATCGGTTGACCGATACTGGGCAGAGAGGGACATTGTGGCAACCGTGGGTTGGCGGATCGAGTCTACTCTCGTCCGCCTTTTCTTACGAGATCTATCTGGCCAGCGCATCAACCTTGGCCTGGCGGAGGACATCTCGGTGGCGCAGCACTCCCTCCTGGCACCTCGGGCGCTTTAGGTTCGCCTAGCGAAAATTGTCAGGAGTGGGCACTTAGGGAGGGGCCTCGATTTTGCGTGCACAGCGTGGGCAATGGGAGGTGTTAAAAAAACTTGTGGCACCCGCCTCCTATTCACAATTCCTGGTAGTAATGTCATCGGTAATGATTTTGAGAAAATAAATTAATTTTTCTCTAAAATTTATTTTTGGGAAAAATACTTACCGATGACATTACTCAGATGTCCCTCCCTCCTACCCCACTTGCCGCTTAGAGCTAAGGCTCAGATACTGGTGGGAAAGGGTGAGTGCGCCACCGGATACGGTAGTACGGGAGGCCACTCGGGAGTGCCCTGGTAATGGCACACCAGTGATTGCCTCCCTTAGAGAGTATCACAGTAAGGCTAAAATTGATATGGTAAGCAAAGCTTCCTGGTAGTAATGTCATCGGTAAATACATTTTGGAGAAAAATTAATTTTTCTATCATATTAATATGTGATTTATCATGAGATTGATTATTAGACATTTGTGTCACATAATGGAAACATCGGTCAGTGTTATCTGGTTATTCTACATGTGTAAAATCTGCTGTCGGTGGTCACAGTTGGCTTTCAGTTGTGCCTACCACAATTAACTTTGTGCCAGTTGACTGAAATTATAATGCACAAACTCACTTGGTTTGACCGACCCATTGAAACTCAAATTGTTCAGCTGACTGGCTCGTTGTCAAGATGATTGATAAGTCATTAAAAAAAATTATGCATCAATGACCGATGCCAAACCTATTCCCTGTATGAACATGGGAACATAAGCCAGCTTGCACAACTTTGGGCTGATCCAGTGCCCAGGTACCCGGTATGCAAAGGTCATTCAGCCAAAGTCAGCTGCAGTGGGTCCAGGCACAACTGTGTGTGGGCCCACGGTAGCTGACTTTGGCGGGATAGCCCTTTGCGTAGCGGGTAAAGATGCTTTATGAAGCTCTGAATTATGTATTTTGCCATATATTATATGCAGCTTATCTGGTCCCTTTTCTTTTAGCAAATGCTCAGCATCAAGAGAAAACTCCAACGATGGCAGTACAGAACACAACCATCTTGGCAGTTCCTCTGACCGTAAACAACTCTCAGACAAAGTACCAAGCACAAAACCCATGGAGATCAGTCCAGAATCTTATACAGTGCCAAACTTTACTGGTCGAGGAGATGGTCAGAGTCAGCTGCAGTTTTGTGGCAAACGTGGTGGTCCTGGTGGTGCTTATCAAGTAGGCTTTGGACAGAACAGGGGACGAAGGAGAGGGGCTGGTAGAGGAAAGAACTTCAGGTTTGAATCTTAATTTTTACCCTTTGGCTGTCGGTAGCGCTTTTGTTGTGATGATTCCTGTAGAAATCATCTTGACAAAATGTGCTACCCACAGCCAAAGTGTCTACCCTTCACTGTCAGTGGACATAAACCATGGCAAAATCAGCATCAGAATAATATCATCCATTCAAAAGGTGCATATATATAAATGGGTCCAGCAAGAGGCAAAGAATATCATGAACCCCATCATCTGTCAGGGAGTCATTATGTTCTTTACCTTTTGCAGCTGGGTGGAAATGGCAGTTTCTCTAATGTAAAGGGGATAAAGTCACTCAAATGCCTACAAATGGTGCAGTGGAACTGGAAAGAAGGGGAGATGTCTGATCTTTTTCATTGTCAGTGCCCCATGCAAGTTTGCAATGAAGAGGGAGAGGTGTCTGAATGATTTTTTTGTTTGTGTGGTATGGATACTGTGCCAGCTGTTTGGAGAATCTCTCAGAGTGCCTGAAATTCCTCCTTGTCTTATTTCAATCGTTATGTCAGTTTTAATATAATTGTGATCATGCTTAACCCATTACATCATGAGGTTGATTAAAAAAAAGCTTAATTATTGTCCTATGAAAAGCTACATTACAGATTAGGAGATGGATCAACCATTTTAGTTCAAAGGTGATGCCAGAATAGCTTGGTGCCAAGCTGTTCTGGTACCACCCTTCAACTATCATAGTCAAATTAATTTCAAGCAATAGTGTATCAAGATGTAAAGGGTTAATATTGATCATTATGAATCATTTATTATTAACACACTATGAGCACTAAAAATGTATTGTTCTCTGAAAACTACATGCCCATTATAGTTATTATTGATTACCAATATCAGAAGTATCAGTCTCATCAACCCTTTGCATGTCAGGAGCAGTTTTAGTCTAAAACCGCTATCAACATGCAAAGGGTTAAAATTGTGTCTGTTTTGACAGGTCTGCCCCAGATGTGCGGAAATCATCCCTAACTCACAAGCAGCATATTAACTACTTGGAGCTGTTCAAGAAATGCACACAGCGATTCTTTGGAGGATTTTGTCAGCCACCAAATGAGAGGGAACTCAAAGAGATCATGGAGTTTGAGGTGTGAAAATTTAACTTTCTGTCTGTTGTTTAATTTGTCAGAGGCATAAATAGTTTGTGTGTGAGGGAGCATGGTAAGTCTCTCTCCTATCTTAACACCCAATAAAACAGCGATTGAGAGGAATAACTGGTCCATGTTGCTGTTTCGGGTTTGAGAATACACTTTGTCAAGTGTCATTTCTGCGACGAATGGCTATATGTGGATCAGCTGAGATTGCATACAGGCAGTGATTAACTTTGCAGCTAGTGATTAACTTTGCAGCTAGTGAATCTTGCACAACTTACCAGGATGCATGTACTGTGCATTCATAGGTGGGTGCAATTTAAAAATGAAACTTCTAACTCCATTGACCGGTGACCTTCAGATTTTCATTGAAACATTGTACAAATGGACATACGGCAGATTTGTCTGTGTTTATATTCTGGCAGGGTTCCAAATGCAAGAAGGTGGTGCCAGAGCAGAAACAAAATGTGAAGCAGTATTTAGTATTAAGCGACTGTATACAGATTAAAATTTTGGTGAATAACACTAATGTAATTGGGGCAAACATAGGCAGAAAGAACATACAACTAACAAAAGACATAAATCCTCATGAGCCCCCGTGAATGCGGGGGCTCATGAGGATTTATGTCTTTTGTTAGTTGTATGTTCTTTGCAGTTGGGTAGCGTTTGCCTTGCCGAAGTAGTTGAGGGGTAAAATTGTGAATATGTACCTATGGTTACATGTGTTTAATGTTTCTGTGTAGAAACTACAAATGCTGGTGGCAAAAGAGCAGGAGGAATTTCAAGTTCACCTGAAGAACATGGCGCTGTCTGATCCATTCCTTTACACTTCTCTTCCACCCCAAGTGCAGAAATACACAGCAGTAAGTGCTCATAGCCTTTCCCTGTGGGTATACAGCGCTGTGCAAGATCTACATGTTATTATGATTGTTAACCCCCTGCCTGCAATTGGATGCATATTTTGTTTCTGAAATCTTTTTTTTTTTTCAACACATGGATACATGTATAATAAATTGGTCTCAGCTAGAGGCATAGATCTTCATGAACCCCTGCGATCACAGGAGCTCATGATGAGGATCTGTCTGTCGCAGTTGAATCATGTTCACTTTTTCTTGGCAGTGAAGGGGTTAGGTATACTTTAGTGTGAAAAGAGAAATGCTTACAAATATGTATTTTGAGTTAGATCTTACGTACAGCCTGGAGCCCTACAGTCCAAACTCACAGATCAGCAGCTTTCTTATCATGCATTTGTTTATGCTTTGTGTATTAGAGTCCATGTAATTTGCTCTTTGTTTGTAATTGTAATGGTAGTAATCTGTATTGCTGCCTCTTTTTTTTCAGCGTTTGGGCTCACCATGTTTGAAGCTTGCTAGCTTTCGTTTCTCTTTTAACCCCGACACTTTGTAACAGAATATGAATCGAACATGATAGTTCAGTGATGGTGCCATAATTTTTGGTGCCTTAGCCTAGGACACAAAAGGCTGTCAGGCCACAGTCGGCCACCGTGGGTCTACTCACAGTCGTGTGCAAGCCCACTGGGGCCATCTGTGGCTCGACTGCTTTTTCTTACTGGGAAGGGTCTCAAGGCGCCAATTGATCCTGGCACCACCCAAAAACACTGCCATGATGTAATTATATCTCCTGTATTGCCAAGCTCATCTGGCACTACCTTTGAATTATCATGATCATTCCATCTCCTACAACTGGTACATAGTCGTCAGGCAAAACCTCTGAAATTTGAGAAATGGGACCTTGGGGCTAAAAGGGTTAATTCGATGCCAAAGAGTGCCAGTCGTCCAAGGAACATAGATACAAAGTGGTATCAGCCAGAGGTATAGATCCTCATGAGCCCCCGCAACGTGGGGGCTCATGAACATCTATGCCTCTTGCATTTGGGTGTTGTCTGTCATGCTTCACCACTGGAGGGGTTAAGAGGAAAAAATGCCATGTGTTGCAGGACAAGCAAGAGAGCTGTTGCAAGCGAGCCAAATCATACACCCGAAGTTACAACAATCACAGTCAACTGCCCATGGCCGTCGAAACAACGGATCCCAAGCCAACTGCATTGGTTCTTGTCCATACACTCCTTGAAGTGGTGTGTGATGTTTCTTTGTTTCTTCAAAAACATTACCGATGACATGACTGAATGGAAGTGTCTACTACTTACTCATTCTAGCCTAAGAGCCAGTTGTGTTAAGACACAACCCGGGAGGCACTCGGGGAACCCCGAGGGGACCAAGAGTTGTCTCCCTATACCCACCACCCGGAAGCCGGGTACCCATAATCCCTCAGTCTAGTCTACTTAGGCGCACGATTCGGTCGTCTTGCGCTCGGCTCTATCCTACGGACTTTGGTTTTCGACCGTTCTCGGGTTCGGACTTGCTGTTGGAATGAAGAGCGGGAGATAGGATCGTTTCGTCGGCCCTGCCTGTGCTGCTGCGTGGTTTTCTCGTCCCCACTGCTTGGCGCCGGCGCTTCGGCCTCTGGTGAGCTGTCCAGTGATCTTCGCCGGTCGTGCCAGGCGGGTTTTTGGACGTCTCCCCCCGTTCCCCTTCGGCGGAGAGGTAAGGTAGCGGGATTGACCCTCGGCTGGTTCCCGGGCTGGGCACTGGTTGTGCAGGTACGAAGTTTTTCGTCTTCTTCTCACTGTAATTGCGCCCCCACTCACCTTCGGTGAATCGTAGAGAAGTTTCCTACGCTTTTGTACCTTGGGTGTGGAGAATTCTTTTACTCCATGGCCTGATTAGCTGAGTGGCACAGCTTGAGTCACGCCTTGTCATCGCGTGGTTTGTTCGGGACCAGCGCCTGTTCTGTTTTCGCTCACGGGTGATGGATTTAAGCGCACACTCGCATACGCAGGCATACGCGGTAGACAAGTACTCACGTACCTTAGACAGTGGATATACGTTCCGGCGGGCAGCTGGGGGGTTTACGCTCCTTGGCTGGGCGGGCCCCTCGTGGCATGTCCACATAAAGTGGTGATTTTCTGCCCCAGATGTTTTTCTTGTCTTGATTGTCATTGCGTATTGAGTTGTACAGCATGCGGCCGGTGTTGGTTTTTTTTTTTCCACACACGGTCACCCTTAGTAATAATGTTTGGGGGCCTGACTCCTTTTGTCACAGGGGTTGGTACATATGTTGTTGCTCACCTTAGCACTTGACGGCGGTGAATCTACCTCGTTACTGCACTGCTAGATTGCAGACGTGCAGTTTGGTACCTCGCTTCCGTCATGACGTATTCGTCTTTTGTGTACATATGTTGTTCCCTCGCCTTAGCGCTTGGCGGCAGTGGGCCTGCTTGCTTACTGCACGGCTAGTTGTCGGCATGCAGTTTGCAGACCTGTTTACCCAAGAATACACTTTTTGGAGAAACTGACAACTCACTGGCTTGGGAATAATTACACATGTGAGGTCCAAAGTACACAATTAGTCAGTTGAAAGTACACTGACTACACCCAGGGGGTAAACAGGTCTGAGTTTGGTACCTCGCTTCTGTCATGACATGTTTGACTTTTGCTACATATGTTGGTTGCTCACCTTAGTGCTTGAGGGCAGTGAGTCTACCTTCTTGCTGCACTGCTGGCGTGCAGGCTTGACAGTCTGTTACCCCGCTTGGTGCTTGGGTGTTTTGTTGTTACGAAGGCTACCTTTCGTGGCTTAGTCCCACAGGACTCGCCCGCAGGCCTTCGGGTGTTATCTGTTGCAGGGATGCGCTACCCATTCACACAGATGACAGTGGCTAGTTCAGCCCCCAGGGGTCTTTCGCCACTGCACTGGATGCCCCGCCGACCATGCTTGCTTTGCAAGCGATCGGCACCGGTTTAGGCGCCTTCCAGACACTGCGGGTTTCCGCACGACAACGGACTGCCCTGGGAGAGAAGCCACACCGGATGTCGCGACTAGTGCGCGAGCATGGATCATGGAGGCCGCTGCCAGGGGGAGAGCACGGGAACAGCCTCTGGCAAGGCCCGCTCGGAAAGACAATTACGCACACGTCCGACGTCTTAGGACGTTGCAGTACACTACCACCTTGAGAGGACAAGCAGCTTCTCGGCTGTAAGCCCCAGCCCGGCTGCTACTGGTAGGTGTGTTCTTCATGTCCAGGCAGCGCCCATTGGGACTAGGCCTGTCTTCCGACACGGGAGGTGCCTCCTACCACATTGGGATGATTGCGTCACCTGGCCTCAGCAGCGCGGATGACAGCATTGAAGCGTCTGCAGGCGGGAGCGACCTATGCTGTTGGTGCTTGAAGGATCCCATTCCGCCCCGATGAAGAGGGGCATGCCGATGTCCTTCACGCAAGGCAGATGTTCCGGTGGCCGTCGGACAACCACTGGGTCGGGTCTCCTATGCGCAGGATGTGGATACGCCTTCCAACGTATCCTTGGCACCGGTCGCTTGAGACCAGGACGTCCCTGTGGGAATCCCCACACCGGATTCAGTGGACTAGTGCACGAAGTGGGCCTGGATCGATGAGGCCGCTTCCAGGAGGGAGCGCGCCCGGACTAAGACTTCCAAGAAGCCATGTCCACTTTCTGCCCCACTTGTCTCCAAGAAGCCCGCGGGATCCCGCTGGGGGTCCCCCTTACCGGCAAGAAAGCCCGCCTCCCTCGGAGCCCGGCTCAGAGACATTCACGTGCACGTCCAGGGACTCTAGTAAGAATGCTCGTCTCCAAGGAAGCGGAGACTACTATCAACACAGTTCCGGGCCACCTCTCGTCCCGCTCGCTCTGCGCGGCGCCAGAGTAGGGACCGCTATCGGACTGCTGAGGACATGCAAGCTATGCGGAGGCTTCCAGTGGCCGTCGGGTAACCGTACAGTCTGTCTCCTGTGCGCTGGGTGTGCTTCCGACCACTCTTGTAACGTCTGTGCTACCTGGCCGGAGCTGCGATGGTCTAAGCTCTGGAACTTTAGTGGAGGGAGACTCCTACCCTCTCGGGTACTTGAAGATTGCCGAGACGCCTTCCGCTGTGCCCCCGGCACCGGACGTGCGAGACCAGCTGGATCCGACACAGAAAACGCCACTGAGTAATCGAGGGATTAGTGCAGTGTGGGAGTTCGACCGTCAAGACCGCCTCCGTTAGAGAGCGCGCCCGGATACAGCTGGTGGAAAGAACCCGCCTCTCCCAAGAGCCTGGTTTGGTGGGACGCTCGTGGCGTCCCTCCTCCACCGTCGTTCCCCACTCGTCTCTGAAGAAGCCGCCGGGATCCCGCTGGGGGTCCCCTGGCCGGCAAGAAACCCGCCTCTCCCAAGAGCCTGGTTCACAGAGACATTCACGCACTCGTCCGGAACCTCCTGGTTGTGAAGAGCGTAGACACAGGGTTTCTACTCGACGTTATCGCTCTCCCTCGCAAGATCATAAGAGGACCTTCCCGCTCGGGTGCTTGGAGTTGCCCAAGACGCCTTCCGCTGTGCCCCCGGCACCGGACGCGCGAAACCAACTTGATCCGACACAGAAGACGCCACTTGAGTATTCAACGGATTAGTGCACAGAAACCCGCCTCTCCCAAGAGCCTGGTTCGTTCCCCACTCATCTCTGGCCGCAGGGATCCCCTTGCCGGCAAGCAACCCGCCTCTCCCAAGAGCCTGGTTCACAGAGACTTACACGCACTCGTCCGGATCCTCCTGTTCGCGAGGATCGTAGGCGCTGGGATTCTACTCACCGTTATCGCTCTGCTTCGCAAGATCGTAGGAGGACCTTCTCCACTCATCGTTCGACGGATCAGGACTCCCTCGACTGGTTTCGCCTTCTTCGCGTTCCTCATCTCGTTCGGACTCCCGTTCGTCCCGTTCCTCTTCCCATCGACCGGCCACTTCCCCTTCCCTCGTCCTCTCCGTTCCGTTCCTCCTCGTCGCAGCCGTTCTCCTCGTCGGAACCCGCCTTCGGCAAACGGGAGAACCTCGCCGCGTCGCTCCGTCTTCGCTCTCCCCTTCGGAGGGAGTCTTCGACCTGCGGTTCGCCGTCAGCGGGATTCCCTCCCTCGGAGCCCTCCTCGGTCGCCGGTTCCAGACAGCGGGACTTTGACACCCTGAGTTTGACGGCTGACGACCCCTCGGACTGGTTGCTCGGACGTCTCAGCCGTTTCTCCTCCTCCTCTTCTTCGGCTTCCAGTGCTGCGGTTCCATCAGACCTGTTCTTCTGCGCGGATGGACACTCGGCCGGCGCGGGACGGGACATCCAAGCTCATCGCCGCCGCCCTGCTGCGGAAGTTGCCCGGCATCGCCCCTTGACTCACCGGGGGTTCTCATCCATCGTGGACACTGGGGAACCAAGGCGCAGCCCCTTCTCCCTGACGTCTAACCATCTCGACAACTCTCGTTGGGCACCCGGGGGGTGCCGTACTTCGGACAGGTGGTACCGCTTGGCTGTGCTCGGGGTGGAGGCCTAGCCACTACACGGAGTCGAATCTACTCACCTTAGTCGTCTCTAAGCCCGGCTGCTGAAGCTACGCTTCCTACTTCCGTGATTCTTCTCGAGGTCCAACCCTTCGACCTTCGGACTTCGCGGACAAGAGCGTGCTTGGCTTGGATCTGACGCGGACTACTAGGCCTGCTTCTTCTGCTCGTGGGGGGAAGGATAGGTCACAGGAGCTTCTCCTCTTCGGCTACGCGACAGCGGAGGTGTTCTTCCAGGATCAGGGCAGCTGGCGATCCTCCGACCAGTGCATACCCCCTACCCTGGTGCTTGGGGAAAGAACTTCATCTCCCTCCGTGCGTGACGCTACCTGGACCGACGGTAGATCTGGGCCAGTCTTCCCCGGTGGGACCAGTGGCTACACACGGAATACACCAGGACACCTTCGGAGGATCGGCGCATGAGACCAGGATGATCCTACGTTTTCAGTGGACTGGGGCACAGGATGGGGCCTTGACCGAGGCCGCTACCCGGACGGAGCGAGCCCGGACACAGCTTTTGAGAAGCAGAGAACTCGCCTCACAGAGCCCAGTTCAGAGAGTCGCGCTTGGCGACGTCCCACGTACAATCTCGGTACCCACTCGTCTCCAAGTAAGCCGCCGGGATCCTGCTGGGGGTCCACTTGCCGACAGGAACCTGCCTCTCCTCAGAGCCCGGGTCGGAGAGACTTACACGCGCTCGTCCGGAGCCTCCTGTCGACTCCCCTCGGGAGGAGTCATCGAATGCTACGTCTTGCCCTTGCAGCCATACGGCGCCTGAGGGATGTTGCCGTGGTGGATTGGTTAACGAGCTTCAGGAGCTACGCCTCACCCTGTCTGCCTACAGTTCGAGGGAACAATTACGTACAGCTCCTCTCGGACCATACCTTACCTGGACCGCCGCGCCTTGGTCCACAGGTTCACCTTGCGCCCGCTTACGGGGCGCTATTCCACCAGGAGACCACGTAGCAAATCCCGGTACAAGCCTCACGGGTGCCTACGACATAGCCGTTCGCTTCGGACGCGCTCGCCTCTTTGCCGGTTCCGGCAGCACTGACGCTACATGCCGGACGTTCTTCCTGGTTAAGCTCAGTCATACGTTCTGAATTACAGGACCCCTCCCTCAGGGAGGTTAGAGGCTACAGGTACGTTATCAAGGCACTTGCAGGGCCACGAACGTCACATTCGTCTGGGACTGTACTGTCTTGCACTTCGTGGCTACTGGAGGCTGGCGGGCAGGATGACTTCGCCCGCCTCGATTGCAGAGCTCTGCCAGGCCAGAGAGACTCCTCGCTCTGGTGGAGGCCTTTTTGCGGGGGGCACAACTCCCTCCTGGCGCCTCAGCGCCGTAGGTATTCACCTACCTAGGGTCGTCGGGAGTTTGCGTTAGGGAGGACGGCCCTTGGGCCCTAAAGTGTGCTGGAGCGCGGCACCCACCTCCTGTTCGCAATTCTTCCATTCAGTCATGTCATCGGTAATGTTTTTGAAGAAACAAATTCATTTTTCTTTAAAAGGTATTTTTTCGAAAAATACTTACCGATGACATGACTCAAACGACCCTCCCACCTGCCCCGCTTGCCGCTCGTGCGCCAAGTATCCTGACTGAGGGATTATGGGTACCCGGCTTCCGGGTGGTGGGTATAGGGAGACAACTCTTGGTCCCCTCGGGGTTCCCCGAGTGCCTCCCGGGTTGTGTCTTAACACAACTGGCTCTTAGGCTAGAATGAGTAAGTAGTAGACACTTCCATTCAGTCATGTCATCGGTAAGTATTTTTCGAAAAAATACCTTTTAAAGAAAAATGAATATTTCTGCTTGCTTTCTTCTTGTAAAAGTTACAATGCTCAGTGTAATGCAGGTTAACCTTTCACGTGTAGCCACCAGTCTTTACACTACCAATGACTGCATGCTGTAATGTAACCTCTTGACTGCTACTGATGGCATACTGCTTGCAGCTTGGTGGAGAAGACATCTTTTCTGCTGGACGGTATCTCGTCAGGAGCAATTGTTTGGAGGGGGGATTGGGGGAGGGGGGCGGGGAGGGGAGCGGGGAGAGGGGGGAGGGTGGGGGGAGGAAGGAAGGAGAAGTGATGGAAGGACATACAGTGATTTTTAGGTGCAAACCTTATTCTCTTCACCTTTTGATGTACTTCATGTATCATTTGTTTCCTCAAAATCCATACAGATGGCATTACTATATGGAAGTTACACTTAGCTTACTGATTTCAGCCTAAGAATCCAACAGGGGAGGCGACTCTAGGGAGTCATTACCAAGAAACCCTGAGTAGCCTCCCTTCCCTCCCTGTCCGGTCACGTGTGCAGTGGTGTCACGCCAGTCTTACGCTTAGCTTCATGGTGGTAAGGTGTACCGTACCGTTGCTCAGCCTTACGCCTTGGATACCCATGGATTACCCTTGGCGTGCTTGTGTTTCCCTTTGACTACCTGTGGTTTCCCTTGGTTGGTGTCCTTGCTTGCCTTCTGTCGCTCTGGATGTGGCCAGGTAAGGTCTCGGGGATTGCTTCTGACGGTCAAGTTCTCCTGACCGGCAGTGGTATTTCCTGATGATTTAGTGGCTGTTTTGTACACAGCTGGACTTCGCCGCGGAACTGGTCGTGAGTTTTCGCTCAAGTGGCCTTTTCGTTAGCAAGGGCCACGTGTTGTTGCCTCTCATGTATTCCGCTTTCTGTTGCAGTGCACAGCTGCGCACTTGTCGCCGGTGTCAGGGGCTTCAGTGGCTGATGGATACTCACACGCTGTGTCTTCCTTGCACAGGCTGCTTTTCCGCACGGCCGTGCGAGAGATGCGCACCTTGGAAGGAGCAACTCTGGTCTCAGTTGTGGGAGATTTACCGGCGTGACTGTCCATCTGCCTCCAAGGAACGCCCTAGGCCCTCGGCATCCCCGCGACATTGGAAATCGTGAGGCTCTCCTCCTGCCGCGCGCTTCTCGCAGCTCCTGTCGTGGCCCCCATGACCGTGCCCCCCCGCCCGGCTGGAGTTTGTCGCTGGGCTGCAGGGACCCATCCCGTTGCTCGGGACGTCAGGGCCGCTAGCCTACACCCTCACGGGGCCCTCACCACTGGAGTCTCGGATCTCCGTGGGCGAGGACTGTTCCCGAACCCCCCCTCCCTCTTGGGTGCGCGGTATTCCAGGGTAGGGGGACCTGCCCAGCGCACATAAGAGGCAGCCTCAGATGGAGGAACGTTCGCGTTGACGCGCATGCTCTCCGTCATGCTCGGAGTCTTGTCCCCCGGGTCGAGGATCCGCTAGGCCAATGACGTTTCTGGACCCTCCCTCCCTACATGTGCTCGGCACGCGGCGGCAGGGGCTCTGCCCTGCGCTCGGCGCGGCTCTCACCAGGCGGAGGTCTTCTCTGGCCTCTCGATGGGAACCAGGCTGCCCCTTGGGGTCATGCCCGACCTCTCGGCGCCGCACGTCTTGTCCCTTGCTGCCTTACACAGCTGGATCCACGAGACCAGCGCCCTTCAGGGCGCCACCATGGCCGGCGTGACTCTCCTAGCGTCGACCTCCCTCTCTGGACGGCTACACGCCTACGCTCCATGCCTCGTTCGGTTTCTTAAAGAAGGTGAGCCCTTTCCCTCAGTCTCTAGCAAGCTAGACAGTGCTGGCAGGCACGCTACGTCAAGGACAGCCCCCTCAACCGTCGTCTTCTCCACGCTCTACGGTGTTGAATACAATCAGTTCTCGCCTGATTAGCGAACGGCCATACCACGTTGAACACGCTGTTCCTTGGCTTCTCCAGGCTCTACAGCCAGCGGCCTTGCCCCGCTGAACACAATCGGTTTTTGCCTGATTAGCCTAAGGCCTTATAGTACATTGAACACATCGATGCTCATCTGTTCACCGACGTTGCGCACCGTCGGGCTCAGTTAGTACTTGCACAAGGGACCGCCTGGGTACACCAGGTGTGGCTGAGTGTAGGATTAAACTGAATGGCCTCCACCGGAGGACTCGGCAACGGCAGAGCCCCTGCCGCCGCGTGCTGAGCACATGTAGGGAGGGAGGGTCCAGAAACGTCATTGGCCTAGCGGATCCTCGACCCGGGGGACAAGACTCCGAGCATGACGGAGAGCATGCGCGTCAACGCGAACGTTCCTCCATCTGAGGCTGCCTCTTATGTGCGCTGGGCAGGTCCCCCTACCCTGGAATGCCGGGGGGTTCGGGAACAGTCCTCGCCCACGGAGATCCGAGACTCCAGTGGTGAGGGCCCCGAATCCAGTCGAGGCGCCATTCCCCGGGCCCTGCGTGCTGACCGCACGAGACCGCACCGACCTTTGGAGAAGACGCTACGCCAGACGCGATCGCTTCCAGGGGGGGAGCGCGCCCGGACAAAGCCTTCTGACAGGCAGAGAACCCGCCTCACGGAGCCCGGTTCGGAGAGACGCGCCTCGTGCTGTCCCATGTCCATTGTCGGTCCCCGCTCGTCTCCAAGGAAGCCCGCTGACCCCTATGGGGAGTCACCTCGCCGGCAGAGAGCCCGCCTCATTGAGTCCGGCTCGGAGAGACGTTTACCCACGCGTCCGAGGCCTTCGGGCAGTACGGAACCCTCGCGCCACTCAAGATCTACCCGGAAGCCTGCCCACGTGTCCGACGACTTGGGGTGGGAGCCTCGCGCTCGGAGCGCACCTGCTGTCACCGCGATCGCTTCCTGGAGGGAGCCCACCAGGACAAAGCTGCTCGTTGGCAGGAAGCACGGAGCCCGGCTGTTATTGTTGCAGTGGCTTGTGGATGACCTGCACGCAATGCGGAGGTTTCCAGTGGCCGTCAGATAACCACAAGGTTTGTCTCCCCTGCGCCGGATGCGTCTCCGACCACGCTTGCGATGTCTGCGCCACCTGGCCTGAGCTACGCTGGGTATTAGAGACAAGTTTCTAAAGACGCGAGCGACCGGCACCTGTGTGTGCTTCGAAACCAGTCGAGGCGCCACCCACCGTGCCCTGCGCATCTACCGCTCGAGACCGCGACGACCTTTTGGAAAGGACGCCACGCCGGACGCAGGAGCCTAGTGCTCGGAGTAGGACTGTGATCAACGTGACCGCTTCCAGGAGGGAGCGCGTCTGGACAAAGCCTCCTGACAGGCAGAGAACCTGCCTCATGGAGCCCGGTTCGGAGAGACGCGCCTCGTGCCGTCCCATGTCCACTGTCGGTGCCCGCTCGTCTCCAAGGAAGCCCGCTGACCCCTATGGGGAGTCATTTCGCCAGCAGAGAGCCCGCCTCATTGAGTCGGCCTTGGAGAGACATTTACCCATGCGTCCGAGGCTGTCGGGCATACGGAACCCTCACGCAAGCCGACCTCTTCGTCGCGTACGGACACCTTGTTTGCCCTGAACGAAGTGCCCTTCGCGTCTCCACCACGCTTCCCGCGGTTGACTGCCCGCCGTCTTCCACCCCGCTTTAGAGGAGGATCTTCACTGGTGGACGCTGGAAGACAGCTAGGAGTTCCTGTCCCTGCCGCAGCTTTCCGGCCTTCGTGACCTGCGCTACGCCTGCTCAGCGCTCCTCCTGTCGGGTTCCCGTGACTCCGTATGCTTCTCCGTCCATAGATGTCCGGCTGGTCTCGGCATTGCCTTCGTCAGGACTGGTTCTCGGGACTCTCCCAGGCGTGCCTCTGCCCTCTGCCTGCTTTGGATCCGCGACCGGCTCTGCGGTTGGACTAGATGGCCTCGCTCGTCCGTAACTCCCTAGCCTGCGTAGGATTCTGGAGCTCCTGACCCAAGCCTTCGTCTGCCGCTTCGAGGACTCCTGGCTCCCCTACTTGACAACCTGCCGTGGAATGCCCCCCTGTGCTGAGGACTCGGCCGCGCCATGCTTCCCTGGGTGGCCCTGCTCTTCCGTGCATTCGAGCAGACCGGAGGATGCTTCTGGGACCGTTGGCTTCGCAAGACACCTCCACTTTGCTCCCGGCTGTCCCGCTAGGCCGTGGTTCTCGCCATGCGGTCTTCGACTCCGCCGTACAGCTCAGGGACTTCGCGTTCAGCCTGCACTTCCGACTCTTATCTCCAGGCCCCTGTGCACTTGGCCTCCAGGGAGTATCTCCGGTTCACCTGCGACGGAGTAGTTACCAGTTCGGGCGCTGCCGTTCGTTCTCAACCTCAGCCCTTGGGTCCTCAACCGCATCATGGACGCAGTGGTGACCTAGGCGCGGCACCCGTCTCCCAGCCCGGAGTCTACCTACCTCGACGACCTCCTCTTGTGCACCTTGGAGGTCACCGGACTTAGGACAAGGATGCCCTGATACGGCTGTGGTCGCGGTTGTGGTGCCTGGTCACCACAGGTAAGTCGGACCTCACCCCCTCTCGTCGCTTCGTCCGTCTCGGCATGGAGTTCGCCTCCAACCTCAACAGGGTGCGTTGCCGGAGCCACAGATCCTAAGTTGGCCGCCTAGCCGGCTAGGTAGCCCAGCAGGACGCAGCCTCCGTCAATTCTGGCTCCACCTCCTTCGTTGATCTTTGCGGTGGCAGATCTACTCCCCCTCGGTCGCCTCTACGCCCGGCCACTACAGCTGCATCTCCTGCTTCTCTGGCGTCCCTCCTCAGGAGATCTGACCACCTTGGTGCCCATGTCTCCGTTGATTCGCCCCCATCTCCTGCTTTGGACGGACACGTCGTGGCTCGCTCCGGGAGTCCCCCTGACTGCTCCGCCTTCGCAACTCTCCCTGTGTGGCGATGCAAGTCTTGCTGGAGGGGGAGCCCACCTGCTACTGCGGTTCCTCACGACGTCCGGCCCCTGGCCTCCGGAGTTCGCGGACAAGCACAGCAACAGGTTGAAACTGTAAGCAGTCTGGTAAGCCCTCTTCGCATGGGAGGAACAACTCAGTCACCAGGCACTGCTCGTCCTTGCCGGCAACGTGACGGTGGTGGCGTACATCCAGAAACAGGGCGGGATGCGCTCACCCGACCTGTGCGTGCTCCTCTACCGTTTGATGCGCTGCGGCAAGAACCGCAACATTCCCTCTATCCTCGACACACCCCCGGCCGACTGAAGGTCTGGGCCGACTCTTCCTCCCGATGTGGCCAGTTGCTACACACGGAATGGACCTTACGCCAGGACATCTTCGGATGATTGGCGCGCAATGGGAGACGTCAATGGTCGACCTGTTCACTATGAGGTGGAATCACCAGCTTCCCCTATTCGTCTCCCCGATTCCAGGCCCTCTGGCCTGGGCAGTCGACGCTCTGTCCATCCTGTGGGACGGACTCATCGCATTCGCGTACCCCCCGACAGCCCTCATCCCCCTGGTCCCCTCAAGCCTCGGGGTGGCACTCCGCTCGTCCTACTGGTCGCCCCGTTCTCTTGGAACCGGTCCTGGACCACCGACCTTCTCAGCCTCGCCACGGACCCCCGCTGCTGCTTCCCGCACCCCGCACGATGCTCAAGCAAGCGCGACAGTCGCTGTTCCAGCTGTGCCCGGAGTGCCTACTCCTTTACGCTTGGAGGTTGTGCGGCAGGCCCTCGCCACTAGAGGTTCTCGAGTGCAGCAGTGCAAGCTACCGCTACGGCCCGCAAACCCTCGACACGACGCGTCTACGAGGGAATATGGCGAGTACGGTGCTCCTGGGGTGACGACCTGCGCCTCGCCCCCGCCGACCTAACTAACCCCCAGCTCTTGGACTTCTTCCTCTGGCTCTTCGGAGACCAAGGATGGCCCGTTCTGGACGTGACTCGTAAGACATGCTTCCTGGTGGCACTTGCCATGGCGGCCCAAGTTAGCGAGCTACACGCGCTGTCAGCGCGCCCTGCCTGCCTGCAGTTTCAAGCGGATGGTTCCATACAGCTGCTTACGGACCCTGCCTTCATTGCCATGACAACGTCTCCTTTGACCGCGCCACAGGTGATCACCTTACGGCCGCTGAGAGGGACGTACTTCCCCTAGGAGACCCGGCAACAAGATCCCGTGCAAGCCCTACGTGTGTAACTACGCCGAACCAAAGCCGTCCGGAGTGGATGCGCACACTTCTTCTGCCGTTAAACCCGGCAAGACTGAAACAACAGCCCAGACGATCTCTTCCTGGCTACGCTCAGTCATACGGTCCGCCTACCAGGATCCCTCCCCGCAGGGAGCAAAGAGGCTAAAGATACGTGCACACAAGGTACGCGCCATGGCCACGAACGTCGCGTTCGACCAGAACTGCGCTGTCATACACATCGTGGCTGCCGTGGGCTGGCGGGCAGAATCTACCTTCGCCCGCTTCTATCTCAGGGATCGGGCAGGCCAGCGAGACAACCTCGCGCTGGTGGGGGACATCACTGTGGCGCAACACTCCCTCCCGGCACCACGGCGCCGTAGGTATACACTAGGGTTGTCAGGAGTTTGCGGCAAGGAGGACGGCTCTATTTGCCCTAAAGGTGTGCTGAGGTTCGGCACCCTCCTCCTTTTTGCAATTCTTCCATAAAGTCATGTCATCGGTAATGTTTTTGAAGAAACAAATTCATTTTTCTCTAAAAGGTATTTTTTCGAAAAATACTTACCGATGACATGACTCGGACGACCCTCCCACCTGCCCCGCTTGTCGCTGGTGAGCTAAGTATCCTGACTGGTTAGTCACACCGTGACTCGAAACCGGATGGGCAGTAACGGGAGACAACTCTCGGGGTTCCCCGAGTGCTTCCCGGGTTGTGTGGTAACACAACGGGTTCTTAGGCTAGAATTGAGTAAGTAGTAGACACTTCCATAAAGTCATGTCATCGGTAAGTATTTTTCGAAAAAATACCTTTTAGAGAAAAATGAATTTTTCTGGACCCTTTGAGTGCCCAGGCCCAGGACTCCCGCCGTCAGGATCCGGTTCGGGCGCTGAGAGTCTACCAGCGCAGGATGAGACCTTTCCAGTGTGGCTGGACCCGATTCTTCCTGCCATTATCCCCCGACGGGGGCGCCATCTTTGTGCAGAGGATCTCCTCGTGGCTGCGCTGGGTCACCTGGTCCGCAAACGAGGTCAGAGCGTGTCTCCACGAGGGTCGCGTTTGTCTGCGACTGTGCCGTGAGAGACATTGTGGCGGCTGTCGGGTGGTGACCAGATTTCGCCTTGCCCGCCTCTTCCTCGGGGACCTCTTGGGCCAGTGGGAGAACCTAACCCTGCTGTAGGACATCGCTGCGGCGCAACACTCCCTCCCGGCCCCCCTAGGTCCGCTTAGCTGAAATCGTCGGGAGGTTGCTTCTGTTCGCGACCGCTAAGCATGTGCAGTGGTGGGTCCTGGCGGGCGGCAACCCCTCCTTTTCGCTATTTTTCCACATAGTAATGCCATCGGTATCCTCGCGCTGGGACCATATGGCGTTGAGGCGCGTCCCCTGGGTGGTGGCTAGGGGGTCCCTCGTGAGAGGGGTGCACCGAATGAAATAAGGTGCCGTGAACCAACATGGTCTAAGGGAAGGTGACCCCGACAGAAAACCCCTGGTCCTCCTAGTAAGGGGGTTGGGCGTGGGGGTAGCTTCCCCACCCCGCAAAAAAGGAAATAGCTACAAAAACGCCGACGAAAAGACTAACAGTAATTCCATTCCTGGAGGAGGAAGGTTCTTCTACCAGAAGACTTATGACGTCCTGTGGTGAAAGCCGGAAGTCTTTGGAAGCCACAGGACCGAGCCGCCTCTCTCTATCCAGGGATACAACCATGGGCACATGGAACGTCAAGACCATGTACCAGAGCGGCAAGGCCGCCCAGATAGCAGCGGAAATGCAAAAGTACAACCTTTCCCTGCTAGGTATCAGTGAAGCCAGATGGACACAGTCTGGCCAGAAAAGGCTGTTAAGTGGGGAGATTATTCTGTATTCAGGTCATGAAGAGGAGAATGCCCCCCATATAGAAGGTGTAGCATTCATGCTGTCACCAGTGGCACAGAGCGCGCTGATGGGCTGGGAACCTCTTGGGCCAAGAATTATCACAGCAGCCTTTAGAACCAAGAAAAAGCTCAAGCTGAACGTCATCCAGTGTTATGCGCCCACTAATGACAGTGACGAGGAAGAGAAACAAGAGTTCTACGACCAACTCCAGAGTGCCTTGGACAAATGTGCGGAGCGAGACATCACCATCGTCACGGGCGATTTTAATGCCAAAATAGGAGAGGACAACACCGGATACGAAGAGGTGATGGGGAGACAGGGACTAGGCTTGGAGATGAGTGAGAACGGGGAGAGGTTTGTAGACTTTTGTGCTCTAAACCGACTTGTCATTGGAGGCAGCATCTTCCCACACAGAAGAATACACAAAGCAACTTGGGTCTCACCTGACCATACAACAGAGAACCAAATAGACCATATTGCATTAGCAAGAAATTTAGAAGATCCCTTCAAGATGTTCGAGTGAGGAGGGGAGCAGATGTCGCCTCCGACCACCATCTGCTTACCTTAAGAATGAAGCTCAAGCTAAAGAAAAGCCGCACAGAGACAACAAGAAGACAGCGCTATAATGTAGGCCTCCTGAGAGAAACTGGAGTTAGAGAAGAGTTCAAACTGGTGCTGTCCAACCGGTTTCAAGCGCTACAGGAGCTAGTAAATGAAGAGAAGGCGGTCACCACAGAGCAGCAGTGGAAGGCAGAGACACTGTAGGGTTCAGGAAACACCATCACAAGGACTGGCTGTCGGCACAGACCTTGAAGAAGATAGAAGTGAGGAAGCAGAAGAAAGCAGCTGTCAACAACAGTCGCACAAGAGCAGCCAAAGTAAGGGCACAGGGGGAATACTCGGAAGCCAACCGCGAGGTGAAGAGTAGTATCAGGGCAGACAAGAGGGCCTACACAGACAGCCTGGCAGCATAGGCAGAAAAGGCAGCAGGCAGCGGCAACATGAAACAGCTCTACGACATTAGCAGAAGATTGTCAGGCAAGTATGGCCATACAGAAAGACCAGTAAAAGACAAAGAAGGCAAGCCTATTGCAGACAGAGCAGACCAACTCGACAGAGGGGCCGAGTATTTTGAAGAGTTACTGAACAGACCTAGCCCACCCGACCCCCCAGACATCCAGCCGGCAGAGACCGACCTACCCATCAGCTGTGACAGACCCAGCCGGGAAGAGATCAGAAGAGCAGTGGCATTCTTGAAGAACGGCAAAGCAGCAGGCCCAGATGGCATCCCAGCGGAGTCTCTGAAAGCAGACCTAGAGACAACAGTGGAGATGCTGTACCTACTGTTTGGAAAGATCTGGGAAGAGGAGCTTAATCAAGCTTCCCAAGAAAGGCGACCTCAGCAAGTGTTCCAACTACAGAGGAATCACCTTGCTGTCAGTACCAGTAAAGGTCTTCAACAGGATCATCCTGGAGAGAATGAAGAGCTCCGTTGACCCCCAGCTGAGAGACCAGCAAGCAGGATTCAGGAAGAACCGATCATGTACAGACCAGATCGCCACTCTCCGCATCATCGTGGAACAGTCTCTGGAGTGGAGCTCCCCGCTGTACGTCAACTTTGTGGATTATGAGAAAGCATTTGACAGTGTGGACCGAGAGACTCTGTGGAAACTCCTACGACACTACGGTGTACCCACAAAGCTCGTCCGCCTGATCAAGAGCAG
This sequence comes from Semisulcospira habei, assembly GCA_036245525.1. Lineage (NCBI taxonomy): Eukaryota > Metazoa > Mollusca > Gastropoda > Semisulcospiridae > Semisulcospira > Semisulcospira habei. The sequence continues at coordinate 308,872,048 of BTPG01000002.1, forward strand.
CTACGATGGCATGACATGTCGCGTGATCCACGAAGGGCAGTTCACCAGGGAGCTCCAGGTCAGAACCGGTGTCAGGCAGGGGTGTCTGCTGTCTCCGTTCCTCTTCCTACTGGCCATAGACTGGGTCATGAAGATGACCACAGAGCACAGACGAAGTGGAATACAGTGGACACTGTGGACACAGCTTGACGACCTCGATTTTGCAGACGACTTGGCATTACTGTCCCACACTCATGAACAAATGCAGGACAAGACCACGAGGCTTGCTGACATCTCGTCCCAAGTTGGCCTCACCATTCACAAACAGAAAACAAAGACAATGAGGCTGAACGCAACCAGGGAAGAACCAGTCTTGCTTGCTGGCACCCCGTTGGAGGAGGTGGAGTCCTTCACCTATCTCGGGAGCATCATAGACAAAAAAGGCGGCACTGATGCAGATGTCAGAGCACGAATCGGTAAAGCCAGAGCAGCCTTTCTCCAGTTGAAAAAAGTGTGGAGCTCCAGAGAGCTGTCACAACACACCAAAGTCCGGATTTTCAACTCCAATGTAAAAGCAGTTCTCTTATATGGAGCAGAGACTTGGAGATTGACAAAAACCACAGTCAACAGAGTACAGACCTTCATGAACAGTTGCCTTAGAAGAATTTTGAAAATCCACTGGCCAGAGAAGATCAGCAACGTCAGACTCTGGGAGAGAACAGAGCAGATAACAGCAGAGAATGAAATTGGGCGAAGAAGATGGGGATGGATCGGTCACAGTCTGAGAAAGCCAGCTTCCAGTATCACTAGGCAGGCATTGTCATGGAACCCCCAGGGAAAGAGGAAAAGAGGTAGGCCGAGAAACTTCTGGCGTCGAGACCTCCAAGCAGACATCAAGAGACTGGAAACCACCTGGAGTAGAATCGAAGGAGAAGCACAGGACAGGAGTTGATGGAGGTCTTTCGTTGACGGCCTATACCCGGGTAGGGGTGACAGGCGTAAGTAAGTAAGTAAGTAATGCCATCGGTATGGATTTTGAGGAAACAAATTAATGTATTTTTCTCTAAAATGTATTAAAAAAAAAATTACTTACCGATGGCCTACGCCGCTTGCCACCAGGAAGCTAAGAGTAAGACTGGCGTGATACCACTGCACACGTGACTGGATAGGGAGGGCAGGGAGGCTACTCAGGGTTTCTTGGTAATGATTCCCTAGAGTCGCCTCCCCTGTTGTGTAGGTATACACAACAGATTCTTAGGCTGAAATCGGTAAGCTTAGTGTACCTTCCATATAGTAATGCCATCGGTAAGTATTTTTCGAAAAAATACATTTTAGAGAAAAATACATATTTCTGCTGTTGTAATGGCAAAAGCGAGTATGTCCATTTTTGAGAAAAGTGAGATTTCCATTGTAACATTGTAAAAAAAGACATACTGTCTTTGCTATATGACAGCAGATTTGTCTGTGTTTATATTCTGGCAGGGTTCCAAATGCAAGGTGGTGGTACCAGAGCAGAAACAAAACATGAAGCAGTATTTGCGACCAGACCACAATGCTCTTGTTGCTCGCTTTCCTCCACAAGTGACTGCCAGTCAGGACCGCACAGTTTGGAATCATGAGGTATAGGAATGTTTTAGTTGTTTATAAATTGATTGTTGGGCTGATTTTGTCGGTTGCATGCATTTGTGTTGAGTATTTTGAGGTGTGGTGTGATAGCTTCATGTATGTTGATGGCAGATAATTTTATAAACTTTCAGTATTAAAATTGTTTTGTCTTGATGAATAGCTTTTCCATTTTAGTATCAATTACACATGATTATTTTTACACTTCTCACAATTTTACAAATTCTGAACTTGTATATATATATATATATATATATATATATATATATATATATATATATATATATATATATATAGTATATATATATATATATATATATATATATATATATATATATATATATATATATATATATATATATATATATATATATATATACCTGTACCATTTGTGGGTGTACTGCCCAGATAGACCCACTCGGGGAGTACACCTAACACCACAAGTACACCACAAGTACACTTCTATTCAAATGAGATGCTAAGTCTTGTGGTCTGCTTCTGGACTGGGTCTTTCTGGGGAGTACACCTGCAATGGTACGGGTATAATTGTACACAGCCTGTGAGTCTGGACAGCAACATGGAAACATTGGTGACCAAACACAGATGTCAAGTGGTGACCACAGCCGGTGTTCTGTCCCTTCTTCTCAGCAGTAATCCCCCTGTTTGGGACATTCCCATCACCATCAGGCAGTATGAGAATTCAGGTGAGGCTAAGGACTTTTAGCAGCATGTGTATCTGTGCGATGGTCTGTGACTTTGGAGAGCTGTAAGGTCCAAATCACAGACCAGCATGTATATGTAAATCATATAGTGTATTTTACTGCGTAGCAGTCTGTGAAAAGGGAAAGAAAAAAGATAAAGGGTTTTGTGGTTTCATTTATTTTTTATCAACAAAAAGTGCTGTTTTTGTGACACAAAATTAGTGGGTACAGTGTACTTACCCCCTTCTCTGCCACTATACGTACATTTTTGTTACTGAATCTTTGTACATTCAGTGACCGAAAGCTAAAACCATCCAAAGAAACACTGACACAAATTGGTCTCAGCAAGAGCCATAGATCCTCATGAGCCCCCGCAGTTGTGGGGCACATGAGGATCAATGTCTCTTGCAGGTTGAGGACGTTCACTTTTTTTCGGCAGTGAAGGGGTTAAGAAGTAAGAAGATTGTTGTTATATCTGAAGTTTGTTATAAGTGAAGTAACTGATAAAGAAAAGTGCCATCAGCACCTCTGAAAATGACTTTGTTTATCTGTTGTTACATGTATATGGGACTTTGTTATGAATGAAGTCGACTTTTTTACTTATGGGAACTAGACAGAGATGGAAAGTCTGATGTGTTTTCTTTTTTTCCACAGCCTCTGGCAAGGTGGTTTTCCTGGACAAGCCGTTGTTTCCCCAGGGACTCAGTCCAACTGAGAAGAAAACCAAGTACCTCCAGAAGCAACTGCGAATGTTCATGTGCCACCCGCCTCAGCAAAACAAAATGAAGGCACGGAGAGGGACGTGCACATCACAGATGAGTCCGACAGCATCTCTGCTAAGTCCTACTGCTGATGCAAATGTTGTACAGAAAATTGTCAGGTCCAGTTTGGTTTCTGTCACTGATGACAATGACGATGATCCTTTTGGTGCAGCTTTTAGCATGGATGACCTCGAAACATTTGGATCTGACAAGCACAGCTCTTTATCCCTGAAAAAAGTAAGAGGCTTAAAAACTGAGGAGGCAAAGGACCTTGGGATTGAAGAAAACGGGCTTTCAAATAGCATGCATCAAGCGCCACAGAAAATGGCAGATGGTATTTCTAGTGTACAAAGTTTAGTGCCAATGAAAGTTGAAGATGACTCACAGAAAATGACTTGTAAACAGCCAGTGGATGATGACAGACCTGGGGTAGTAGTGGCATCTTCCACTAATTCACAGTTCAAAGACATTTCTGCTGGTATGGACACTTTCACTACCATGACCCTCCCATCTGAGCAAAATCCTTTACCTCGCAAGCGACACTTGAGAAGTGCTTATAAGTCTGATGAAGATGATTCGGATGAGGATGCCCTTTGTATTGTGACACATGATGATAATACGTCTCTGCAAAAAGCTGCAGATACTAGTGGCTTATCCAGTCAAGTAACTCCAGAGACATCAGTCACTAGTGCTTTGAGGGAGTCAAACAAGGAGACTGGAGATTTTCGTGATGGCAGTGAACCTTCAGGCAGAAGGTTGACTAGGTCTACCTCACAGAAACTGAAATCAGCCGATGTTGAACCTGGAAATAACATTGAGACGATCGCTAGTGCTGCTCAGAATATGGATATCAGCCCAGAAGCTTCAAAGTTACAGTCTCTTGATGCTAAAACAGGTGAAGATGGGGACACCCCAAGCTCTGTGAAAAAGTCAAAAGGAGAAGGGGAAAAGATTGTTGAGAAAAGTCGAGAGCTTCATAGAGTTGTGACGGAGAAGTCACATGGGAGTAAAGAGCTGCAAGCATCCGTCACTAAGAAGAAGCAAAGTGCCTGTGAGTATTGATAGAGTTATTTTATTTAATACATTTTTCTCTTGAAGACACCACACCAAAAGACTGATCGGCCATGATAGTTCATAGGGAGGTGTCGAGCTAATCATGTGCTATCCACGAACCATCATCATTGATATATCTCCCAGAGCGATCAATTCTAGGACAGAGCATGTGATCATCGCTCAGTTCAGCTGGTATGCCAATAAGAGTGGCACAGATTCTCATGAGTGCATGCAGCTAAAGGGGCTCATGAGAATCTATGCTTTTTGCAAGATGGATGAGGCTGTATGAGTGACCTAAGATCATGCTGTTTCCCTGATCCTGACGCACTACAGCAGGAGATGGGTCGACCATGATAATTCAAGGGTAGTGCCAGATTAGCATGGTGCCTGTCGGCACCAAGCTAATCTGGCACTACCCTTGAATTGTCATGGTCAATCCATCTCCTGCAACAGGTGCATAGTCATTAGATGACGCCTCCAAAATACAGCTGTCAGGCTGAATGAGTTAAGAATAACACCTATATCTTTTTGTGTGTGCTGGTATCCTGTTCACTGTCGGTGGATGCAGATCGTGTTTTGAAATCATTGTAAGTTCAACGTCAAAGATCTCCAGCCGTCAAAGGAATGTGGAAATTCAAAGTGGTTTCAGCAAGAGGCACAGATCATCATGAGCCCCTGCATCTGCGGGGGCTCATGAAGATCTATACCTCTTGCAGTTCAGTTGTGTTCACTTTTTCTCGGCATTCACAGGGTTGAATTATTTTTTATGTTTCACTTCAGCTTGTGAAAGTGTTGTGGACCATGGAAAATCAGCCAAGTCAACTCCTCTGGACTCTATCTTGCAGCTGCAAAAGGAAATGTTGCCTGGAAGAGACAGCACCAGACAGAAGATGCAGGGTAACTTTGTTTGTCTTTTTCCCCTTTCCTTGTAGGTTAGTATTACATTGAATGTCGGATCTTTGGCTGAAGTGCAATAGCAAAAGTGAGGCTATGTACTGGGCCATCTGTTGTCTGTTGTGAAATTTAACGTTGCCTTTTTCTCGGAAACTTTTGAAGCCACAGACTTGAACGAAAAGTGCTATCAGTGTCCAAAGGGTTAGTATTTTGAATGTGAGATAACAAATGGAGATGTTCAGGTGTTTCTAATTCAGAGAATGCTGATGATTACTGGGAGCCTTTGAGACCAGGGGAGAGTGTGAGCTACAGTTTGTGGGACCTGGCCGGACTCTCTCTTTTCCTGAGATGCTGCAACCATGGCTTTGTACGCAGCTTCAGACAGGAGGTTCGTTTAACTCCCTTGTGTATACAATCACCAATACTGTTTATGGAACTGGTGGTTGCATGCACAAGGTCAGGGACCACAATTATGGTATTTTGGGTGTAAATCGTGCATTTTTAGGAGGCCTTATGCATTTTTTGGGTGGTGTTCATACACGCACACATCTTTTTTTGCATTTGGGGTCAGTGATTTACATGTCAGCTACATAATTGTCTAGTCACTATGGCGACTCAGACAGGTGGCGGATGGATCAGCAGAGGGATTTGGTGTCCGAGCACGGGAACATTTTACGGGCAGTCAACAGGAATGCACATCTTAAACGTGATTTTTTGTAACTGTTACTCCAGTTATCCTGTAATTCAGTGTGTTCACTAAACATTTGTTGGATAAACCCATTTATCCCCGATGTCCTTCAGCAGGAGGTTTAATTGACCATCATAAATCAAGGGTAGTGCCAGATGAGCTTGATACCTTAACCCTTATCATTTGGAATACACCAGTGTGTGAAATAAGTTTGACTAAAGTAGTTCAAGGGTGGTGCCAGAATAGCTTGGCGCCTCTAGGCGCCAAGCTATTCTGGCACCACCTTTGAACTAAAGCTATTGGTCTATATCCTTATCTGTAAGTACTATAATGTAGCTTGCTTATGGCAGTGTACAATTTTAAAGCTTTTAGCCTCAGTATGATATGGGTTAAGGTGCCAAGCTCATCTGGTACTAGCCTTGAATTATCATGATCGATCCATCTCCTGCAACTGGTACATTTATAGTTAGGTACCATCTCCAAAATTTGGGAAATGCAGCTGTTAGTTTTAAATGTTTTAAACATCACGGATTTTTTGGGGTGTTACATGCATTTTTACCGACCCTACATATATACCCCCCACCCGGGTCTGCCCTGGGGGACTTGGGTGGGGTTAACTACATTTTAGATCCCATGGTCACCCTGGTCAGCCCCACAGTGTGGGTTTTCCCCTCTATTCTGGGGCGTGTTTCTGTCTTCACTTGCTCCATTCACCTGTATTTTCCTTTTTTTAAAAACTCTCCCTACTGTCTGCGCTGTCTGTAGCTCTTGATATTGGATGTGTGTTGTTGTTGTTGTTCATTCCAGTTTTATGTCCCACTGGCACTAAAAGTGATCGAGGACTTGTAGTTTTGACGTAGGTTTGTATGTTATGTTGACCCCTCCTCCTTTCTCATCCGGGCTTGGGACCGGCAACGGCGGAGTTCAATGCTAAATGGTCCTAGCTTTATTTAGGCCCCTTGTTGTAGGTTTATTTAACGTATTGGACCGGCTGGCAACATACATTCAATATTCTGTTTAGTTTTTTTTTTCTTTCACAAGCAGTGCAGGCAGGTCCTGAGAAAGTCTTGTTGCTGTTGGGACGTTAAGCAATGTACAATCAATCCACCCTACACATATACACATGCAAAACAAACCTGAGGGCCAAAAATCACAGATCAGCACACATATTGTCTTGGTTTTTCCCCAATTATTTTCTATTGCACGAAAGGTCATCGAGGCAACATTGACCTGTGCACAGCTATGCATGGGCCAACAGTAGCCGATGCTGGCCGATGATGTTTACACACTGATTGTTACTGCATATTTTGCAGCTAAAGCCAGTGTATCTGGTTGCCAAACCGGAGCGGCAGCTGCCAAGCGGCCTGGAACAGACAACTCTGAGTGAAGCTGTGCAATCCTGGATTGGCTGTTACCTCCGACCCAACTCTCACCTGCTGAGAGGTACGAATCAGAATATGTGTAATACAGTGAACATCTTTCTTTTCACAAAATTACATGTATGTCTGTTTGCCTTCACAAGGCAGTGCTGATCAGTAACTTTGTACTTGCAGCTCTGCATACATTTGCAGTGAACCTGTTAGACAACATTGCCTAACAAATTTGCTAAGAATGTGCATTTGATGTTGAAAAAAACATGCTTTGGCAGGTCTGCTTGCGTTTCATAATTTTGACTAGTTCATACGAATTAAGTTTGAGACATGGTTTAAGTTGTGTGTCATATTTAGTATGTCTTAAATGTGTTCAAATATTGCTCTTAACCCATTTAACCCCACGGCTGCATTTCCAATAGTTTGGAGGTGCCACCAAACGACTATTTACCAGTTACAGGAGATGGATCAGCCATGATAATTCAAGGGTAGTGCCAGGTTAGCTTGGTGCCATCGGGCACCAAGCTAATCTGGCACTAACTTTGAATTATCATGGTGTAGTGTGTCGGGTTTAAATGGGTTAAAATTAATTGTAACTTTGAGAATGTGTAGGCCTCTTCCTAGATGAATTACTTAATGGTTTACGAATAAAACTAATATACATGGCGCAGAATTACTGTACACACGCTGTTTTGTTGCCAGTGCGAGTGGACATGGGTACAAATGAGATTGCCCACGTGGAAGAGCTGCAGCTGAACCAGATTCTGCAACCAACTCTCAGTTTCAGGTAACAATGCTTCGCTTACAACTGCCAGAGGTGGCTTAGTCCAGCTGGCTCAAGGGTAGTGCTTGATTGGTTATGGTGAGAAAGTCATGAGGGAGATCTTAACCCATTTAACCCTGTGGCTGCTTTTACCGAATTTTGGAGGTGACACCTGACAACTATGTACCACTTGCATGAGATGGATCAACAATGATAATTCAAGGGTAGTGCCAGATTAGCTTGGCGCCATCAGGCACCAAGCTGATCTGGCACTACCCATTAATTATCATGGTCGATCCATCTCCTGCTGTGGTGTGTTGGGGCTAAATGGGTTAAAGGTCCACATCATGACTTTGTCACCATGTCCTAAAACACATGCTAATCCCCCTAAAATAATTCAGCTTGTATCACACCTTTTGTTGGAAATAAATATGTTGATGCACTGGTACCAAAGATGTATGGCGTGTTATTGCCCTGTATGAAGAGTGCTAGCACCCGTGACATAGTCGCTTGTTAGCTCAGAGCTCCACACTGCAAAGGTTAGGAAGAAATTCTATTGAGTAAATAACAAATCCTATTGCATGTGTAATTTGATTGCAGACAGAATGCAGCGCATTTCCTCCTTTTTGTTTTATTTGTATACTTTGACTCTGAACTTGTGTTTTTGCTCATCCTGTGTTTATCATTTCAGTGTTCCCAATGCTTTCGCCATGTTGAAGAACATCTTTAGCAAGCTTACTGAGTAAGTGTTTTTGTTCTTTCTGTATCTGCTGACAGAAACAAACTTTTGGCCATATTCACGTAAGCAACTAGGTAAAACCTTTCAGAGCATTGCTTTGGCAGTAAAATGTCAGAGAAAATGAGGTTCAGAATGATTGTTTATATTGCAGGAAAGTCATATGAGAAGTTCTTGTTTATATTGCAGGAAAGTCATATGAGAAGTTCTTGTTTATATTGCAGGAAAGTCATATGAGAAGTTCTTGTTTATATTGCAGGAAAGTCATATGAGAAGTTTTTGTTTATATTGCAGGAAAGTCATATGAGAAGTTCTTGTTTATATTGCAGGAAAGTCATATGAGAAGTTCTTGTTTATATTGCAGGAAAGTCATATGAGAAGTTCTTGTTTATATTGGAGGAAAGTCATATGAGAAGTTCTTGTTTATATTGCAGGAAGGTCATATAATAAGTTCTGAAGTTGCAGTGCCAGTTCAGTGACCATAGTTATGAATCTTGAATCGTGGTGTTCAGTGAACGAGTTTATGTCTCCTGCAGATGTATCGGGATGTGCTAATGTTTTGAATCTTGAATTGGCATGGGTGACAGTCTTGAGTCCTGGAGGCATATTCAGCTTTTTAAACTCCCAGTAAAGAACAGTTCTTCAGACAGGCTGTTCCATCTGCAAGAGGCATGAAGTTTCATGAGCCCCTGCGGACGCAGGGGCTCATGAGAATTTATGTCTCTTGTTGGCTGTGCCATATGTTTTCGGTCTTTTCAATTTTGGCACTGTCGCCCATGAATCTGGATCAACTTCATTGTTGCAATAATGCATTCGTTGATATGAATTCATTCAATTTAAACATTAATTAATTCATTTATTCATTTTTTGTTTATGTGTGAAAGAAATAGACAAATGAATAATTTTATTTTGCATGTTTTGTTTATCAACATTAAAATGTCTGTGATTGTTTGTGTCTTCAGGTTGCCATTTGGAAGTTACCTCTTGTCTCATGAACCTGGAGTCGACCACTTTCAGCTGCGAGTAGCAACAGAAAACAAACGGTTAGTCTGCTCACTTGAACCTGTTTACTCAGCAGGAACATTAAAGGTTAAGGGCTTAACATCTGTGGCCACCACCAAGGTGATTTCAAATACAGGGCAATTTTGACCCTACTGGGTTTTGAACCCATGACCTTAGCCTGTTTGACCCCACAGCCACATATCACAAAATTTGGAAGTGTCACCTAATGACTCAGAGCATGGAATTTTCCTCTTTTTGGCGGATTTCCGCTTAAATGAAGCTGCCATTCCGCCGAAAATAAAAATTTCCGCCGAAAACAAAATCGTAAAGTCACTATTCCAATACCGTGTTTCGCGATCTTTATGTGGCGGATATCCCCAAATCGCGTATTCAAAATTGAGCGAGGCGTTAGCTTTAGCTCGCACGCGTCGCTTCCGGTCTTCAGTGGTAGTCGTCTGGTCAAAATATGGCGAAGAGAAAATACTTAAACGTGGAGACAGAATAGACGATTCTGGAGCCAAGAATATTTGGAGATGGACTTGGCTCGAGAAAAGCGTAAACGACGAGCTCCACGCTCAGTGTATTCGCAAGTTAGCGGCCTGTGGGCAGGCGTATTGCTGCGAACTGCGCAGAGTTTGATTAACTACGCGGCCGCGTAGCTCTTGATGCTCACGTGTCTACAGCGAAACACAAGAAAGCTAAAAGCAGTGCCATTGGAAATATTACTTTTGATGGTGAATAAATTTATTACAATGTATTTTTTTCCAGTAAAGTTTGATGAAATTATGTTGAAAAATCTATATAACCTTTCTCCAGTTCAGTGACATAGTACATTGTATTAAATAAGAGAGAAAAGGAATCCATACTTACAGCTGATTAATCAGAGATTATTAAAGAAAGTATATATATTATATAATTAAACTCAAATTAAAAAAATGAAAAAATGGAAAGACATTCAGATGTATTTTGAATAAGCATTTGGATATATTCTGTTGAATACTTTAAGTTTTAGTATAACTTTTAAACCTTTGACACAAAAAATAAAAAGTGCACCCAAAAAAATAAGAAAAAAAAGCAAGATTTTTAGGTGGTTAAACGGCTCAGTTTCTCTCTAAAATGCACCAGATTGCACAAATTTTAATGTAAATTTTCAAAATTTTTTCCGGGGGGGCATGCCCCCGGACCCCCCTAGTGAAAAGGGAGTTTTCCTCTTTTTTGGGTACGAGTAATTCCATGCTCTGATGACTACATACCAGTTGCAAGAGATGGATCGACCATGATAATTAAAGGGTAGTGCCAGATTAGCTTGGCACTCTCAGGAGCCAAGCTTATCCAGCACAAACGATCCCATTCCTGTTCTAGTGCGTTGCGGCTAAATGGGTTACGATCGGGAGTTTGACACTCTACCCCCTGAGTAACCTGGTCCCCTTATAGCAGTAGTGTACACAATGAATGTTTAGGCTGAAATCGGTAAGCTAAGTGTACTCTACTATTAGTCATGCCATCGGTAAGTATTTTTCGAAAAAATACATTTTAGAGAAAAATACATTTTTAACTGTAATTGCCACTTCACAGCTGTCATGTGTAATTCAGATAAAAATAAACAACCTAATTAGCCCATTACATCATGATGCTCATTTAAAAAAAGATTGCTTATTGTCATATGAAGGCTACATTGCAGATTAGGAGATAGATCAATAGTTCAGGGGTGGTGCCAGAAAAGCTTGGTACTTCAGGCGCCAAGCTATTCTGGCACTGCCCTTGAAACATCATAGTTAAATTTATTTCAAGCAATAGAGCATCAGAATGAAAAGGGTTAGAGGTTATGCGTCGTTTTTATTTCATGGTAACCAACTCATGTCTGCGTTTTATGCATGACTTGAAAAAGGTTGTGTCCCTTTGACTGAGAAGTCTTTCAGCTCGCACATGAAGTCTGAGTTCTCTTTTCCTTGGAGACGGATTGGTTGTGATCCGTCATGGGTATTGCCGGATTAGTACAGTGCTAATCTTCAACTACCTATGAGAATAGTTGACTTAAACACTTCACTGCCAGTGGACGCAGATTGTGTTTTCAAATCGTGAATTCAACGTCGGAGATCCCCAGCCGTCAAAGAAGCATGGATATGAAGTTGTTCAGCAAGAGGAAGGCATTGATCCCCACGAGCCCTCACAACTGCGGGGGCTTGTGATGATCTATCCCTCTTGCTGTTAGGTGGTGTTTAGTGAGCGAGTTCTTGTCTACTACAAATGTATCGGGATGTGCAACCTACACATATCGTTTCTTTGACAGGATTCTGATTTCAGGATTGAAGGGCCACGGTGTTACACCAATCTGAGGGATGATTTGTAGCAATGTTAACCCATTTAGCCCTATCGCCCAACAGCAGAAGATGAGTCGACCATGATAATTCAAGTTTAGTGCCAGATTAGATTCGCGTCATAAGGCGCCAAGCTAATCTGGCACTACCCTTGAATTATCATGGTCGATTTATCTCTTGCAACTGTGCACAGTGGTTAGGTGACACCTCCAGAACTTTGGGAATTTGGCCGTGGGGCTAAGTGGGTTAATGCTGCAGTTCGAACTTAATCTTGTAGCACTTCATGGCTCATCCTCCGCATTTGCTGCATGCATGAAAAGTACTTATTGTCCACCTGTTGCAGGAGTGGGTATGATCTGCACTTTCAGCACATGGGCTTCAGCATGATGGGGCAAACAGAGGAGACCATACCCTGGATACCCGTCGACCCCACCCTCATCCTCCCACACCACTGGCGGCTGGGGCTCATTCCCGCCACATTCCAACCCCCGGGTAAGACCGCAATGTTCTTGGTGTCTTTTTAGACCACCTGCTCACTCATGGGTGCTTGTTGGCCCCAGTGGCTCCCCTGTTTGGCTCACGTGGGCCAGATAAGCGAGGGGTTCTGTCATCCATATTTCCTGACTTGTGCGCCATGTCACAGCATTTTAACCCCTTCGCTGCCAGTGATCACGAATTTCGCGTCAGAAACAACTGTGCACTGTGCGATTTTCACGAGAAGCACGCAGACATAAGTGGGACAAAACTAGGCATAAAAAACATAAGCCTAACAAGAGACCTAAACCCTCATGGGCGTTGCGTGGGTTTATGGGGGTTTATGTCTCTTGCAGATGGGTAGTATTCGCGTTGCCCCGGCAGCGAAGATGTTAACATAACGTGCAGGTCTAAAATTTTGGATCAGTCATGCAGCTTGGAACAACATGGACCGTAGTCAAAACCAGCATAAGATATACACTATTTTAGTGTATGTTCAATATTGCCTACAGACTGTTTGAAGTCTCCATATGCACTGTGGAAATTAAAAGATTCTGTATGTAACTTTAATTAACCCATGAAACCCTGTAAGACTACGACAGGATATGGATCGACCATGATATTTCAAGGTTGGTGTCAGAATAGCTTGGCGCCTCTAGGCACCAAGCTTTTTATGTGGTAGGAGTCATAGTCGTAGTATGATATCACACCAGACGCACGTACGTAAGGTTCTTTTTAAGGAAACTTATTCAGCTGCAACCCGTCACACGTGGCTTAAGGTTGTAGACAATACTGGAGTAACAGTTCCAACAATATTTTATTTCAGCGATGCGATCTCCACACAATGCATTCCCAAATACACCAACACTGATACAATGCCTCCTCTTTGAAATATCAACTCTGGCGACACACTTCGTTTCCCCTACAACGTACACCACCGTTACGCTGCATCTCTCACAATGTACAGCTTATACGGGCCACGTACCTACGATAAACTGTGTGTCCCTACAACTGACAATGCCTGACAATGTACACACGTGCTTCCTAGTCACAACTTTTATAGTAAAACAACTTTCCAGAATAATCCAAGGAATCACACAACGCAACCAATCGGAACAGATCAGTCAACGGGCATCTTCTCCTGCGGTCAAAAAACAAGAAAGAATAACGGATCCACTCTCATGACGACCACGACCGGACTCAATGTAGCATGCTGGAACATCCGAACCATGCTCGACAAAGCAGACAGCGGACGCCCTGAACGTCGCTCCGCCCTCATTGCCCATGAATTGCGGAGGTTAAACATAGACATCGCCGCGCTCAGTGAAGTACGCCTTCCGGACGAAGGCAGCCTCCAAGAACTTGGCGCTGGGTACCCCCTCTACTGGTCAGGCAGGCCTGAATCAGAAAGACGGCTCTCAGGCGTGGGTTTCATGGTCAAGACCTCCATTGCGACTAAGCTGGAACACCTACCAACGGGTCACTCAGACCGCATCGTGTCCATGCGCCTCCCACTGAGACACCAGCAACACGTCACCCTTCTCAGTGTGTACTCCCCAACCCTCCTGGCAGAGCCTGCTGAAAAGGACAAGTTTTACACTGACCTGTGCAGCCTCATACAGAGCACCCCTGCAGACGACAAAGTCATCATCCTTGGCGACTTCAACGCCAGAGTGGGCCAGGACTCTGAAGCCTGGAAAGGAGTCCTCGGCAAGCATGGCGTCGGGAACTGCAATGACAATGGCCGCCTACTGTTGGAGTTCTGTGCAGAGCAGCAACTGGTCATCACCAACACTACTTTTCAGCAAAAGGACAGTCGAAAGACCACCTGGATGCATCCTCGCTCCAAACACTGGCACCTTATCGACTATGTCCTAGTGCGTCAGAGGGACCGCAGTGATGTCCTCCCCACCAGAGTGATGCCCAGCGCGGAGTGCCACACTGACCACCGCCTTGTCCGCTGCAAACTCAGGCTCCACGTCAAGCCAAAACCCAAGAAATGGGGGCTCCCCAAGAAAAAGCTTGATGTTGCCAGCCTTCAGCATGACGACGTGAAAGCTGCCTTTCAGACAGATTTACAGCGCAGGCTCAAAGACACAGCGGACCCAGCAGACTCCTCCCCTGAAACACTCTGGGAACAACTGAAAACTGCTATTGCAAAATCCTCTGCAGAAGTCTTGGGTTTCGCTAGAAAGAAGAACAAAGACTGGTTTGACGAAAACGATGTTGAGATCCAGGAACACCTAGCAAAAAAAAGAGCCGCCCATCAGGCCCACCTAGCCCAGCCTTCCTGCCCTGTCAAGAAGTCTGCCTTCCGCCTCATCTGCAGCAGTCTCCAGCGCAAGCTCAGAGATCTCCAGAATGAGTGGTGGACCAGACTTGCACAGAGGACCCAGCTTTGCTCTGACAATGGTGACTACAGGGGCTTCTACGAAGCACTGAAAGCAGTGTATCGCCCCAGGCACCTGGTACAAAGTCCCCTGCGAAGCGCGAATGGCCAGGCACTCCTTACAGATAATACCTCCATCTTGAACTGCTGGTCGGAGTACTTTCAGAGCCTCTTCAGCGCTGAGCGCACTGTTCAAGAAGCAGTCATCCTACAAATCCCACAACTCCCAGTAAAGGTTGAATTGGACGAACCGCCCACCGCTGAAGAGACCCTCACAGCCATCCACCAGCTCAAGAGTGGCAAAGCAGCAGGCATTGATGGAATACCGCCAGAGATCTGGAAACATGGAGGCACAGCACTGCACAACAAGCTCCATGACCTCTTTCTCTGCTGCTGGGAGGAAGGAACACTACCAAAGGATCTCCGTGATGCTGTTGTTATCACCCTGTACAAGAACAAAGGCGAGAAGTCTGACTGTTCCAACTATCGGGGAATTACCCTGCTGTCCATTGCTGGGAAAATTCTTGCAAGGCTGCTCCTGAATCGGCTGGTACCTGCCATCGCTTAAGACCACCTCCCAGAGGGCCAGTGTGGCTTCAGAGCAAACAGGAGCACCACCGATATGGTCTTTGTGCTGAGACAGCTTCAGGAGAAGTGCCGCGAGCAGAACAAAGGGCTGTACATAACGTTTGTCGACCTAACAAAAGCGTTCAACACTGAGCAGGCAAGGCATGTGGCAGATCCTGGAGCGACTTGGCTGTCCCCCAAAGTTCCTCAGCATGATTGTCCAGCTACACGAGGACCAGCAAGGCCAGGTCAGACTCAACAATGACCTCTCAGAACCATTCCCCATTCTCAACGGCGTAAAGCATTGCTGCGTGCTGAGCCCGACCCTCTTCTCCATCTTTTTTAGCATGATGTTGAAGCAGGCCACAGTGGACCTCGATGATGACGATGCAGTGTACATCAGGTATCGTCTCGATGGCAGCCTGTTCAACCTCAGACGACTGCAGGCCCACACGAAAACCCTAGACCAACTGATTCGTGAGCTGCTTTTTGCTGATGACACTGCCCTCGTTGCACACACAGAGAGAGCCCTGCAGCGCATCACGTCCTGCTTCGCAGACGCTGCCCAGCTCTTTGGACTCGAGGTCAGTCTGAAAAAGACAGAGGTCCTCCATCAGCCGGCACCCAAGACAGTGTATCGCCCTCCTCTCATCACCATTGGCGAGTCGGAACTAAAGTCAGTGCACCAGTTTACTTACCTTGGCTGCATTATCACGTCGGATGCCTAGCTGGACAAGGAGCTTGACAGCAGGCTGGCAAAAGCAAACAGCGCTTTCGGGCGACTTTTCAAGCGGGTGTGGCACAATCAACAGCTGAAAACAGGCACCAAGATCAGCGTGAA
The DNA here is from genome assembly GCA_036245525.1 of Semisulcospira habei. Lineage (NCBI taxonomy): Eukaryota > Metazoa > Mollusca > Gastropoda > Semisulcospiridae > Semisulcospira > Semisulcospira habei. The sequence continues at coordinate 308,888,207 of BTPG01000002.1, forward strand.
CAGAGCTGTGGTCCTCACCACCCTGCTGTATGATTCCGAGTCCTGGGCCCTCTACCGCAGCCAACTACGACTCCTCGAACGCTTCCACCAGCGCTGCCTGCGCACCATCCTGGGCATTCACTGGAGTGACTATGTCACCAACGTCGAGGTCCTTGAACAGGCTAAAACTGTGAGCATCGAGGCTTTGCTGCTGCGGACACAGCTCCGCTGGGCGGGGCATGTCTCCAGGATGGAGGATCATCGCCTACCAAAGATCACCCTGTTCGGCGAGCTTGCTACTGGACACCGTGACAGAGGGGCACCAAAGAAGAGATACAAAGACTGTCTCAAGAAGTCACTTAGTGCCTGCCAAATCGACCACCACCAGTGGTCTTCGCTTGCTGTGGACCGTGACACCTGGCGCTCCACCATTTACAAGGCAGCTGTCTCCTTTGAGGACTCTCGCAGAGCTAGCCTTAAGGACAAGCGGCTCAGGAGAAAAAACAGAGATGCCGCAACTCAGAACCCTGGCCATACCTCCCCCTGCAGCCACTGCGGTCGAACCTGCCTGTCCCGGATTGGCCTCCGCAGCCACGAACAAGCCTGCAGACGTCGTGGGCAACTCCTATAAAATCTTCGTTCGCGAAGTCAAGCCAAGAGAGAGAAACTTAGCGTATCATAACAAAACCAATTCCGCTATTTGCGCGAACGATAAAGAATCTTACTGAAAAGGTACGTGATTCGCAACCATGATAGCTCAAATAAATATCGGATCGTTTCCTACGATAAACACATGCATGCTCTCACAGAACAACACAACCACAATCGTAACAAAGCTATTCTGACACCAACCTTGAAATACCATGGTCGATCTGTCTCCCGCAGAACTGTGATATAGACCTCGGAGGATATAATCACAAATTTGATAATTTCGTCTTCGGGGCGTAGGGAGTTAAACTTTATCATGCACTCGTACACAAACAGCTTGTCATATGTTTCATTTTGTTCATATTCTCTCATTTTTCTTTTTCAGACTTTGATGCCAATTGGGAAAAGCAAATGCAGGAGGTGGCACCAAAGAGGCGTTACTGCAAAAAGAAGCAGAAGGGAAAAAAGAAGAATAATTAAAACACACACACACACACACACACACACACACACACACACACACACACACATATATATATATATATATATATATATATATATATATATATATACTATATATATATATATATATATATATATATATATATATATATATATATATATATATATATATAAGATTCCAGTGATTAGGAGAAGCCGTGGAGACGTCAGAGATCAGTTTGCTTGGGTCATGTGATCACTCATTTCCAAAATGTTGACAGTTCAAATCTTGGTGTCAGCAACGTGTGTGCCTACAGGCCACAAGGACCAAAATGACAGACCAGCACATGATGGTCATTTTGCTCCATTGTTCTGTGTCGGTTATCTGGACAATGTGTCATGTATCAAAGAATAGGTGAAAATCGCGAAATTCAAAATCTCGCCTTTAGATACCGATTTCAGTATTTTCAAAACAGAAATGTATTTGACGCAGTGGGCACAGCGTATGCGTTGCACGGTGTCCCTCTTGTGTGTGTGTGTGTGTTTGTGCGTGTGTTCAACTTTGACAGCTTTGATTTATTTCTTCACGTTCTTTTGTTGTGTAAATTATTGAAGTAGCAGTATTACAGGTGGCAGATATGCCAGTTTCATCCGTTTGGAAATAAAGTGTATTGTTCATTGCTGTTCATTGAGTTCATTAAGTGAGCTTGTGAAATACAGTGGCAGTTGCTGTGAACAGGTACCACTGTTTGGATTCGACGACAGCTAACGTATCGGCACGCATCTCTTGCTTGTTTCTCAGCGTCACTTTGGGGGTTGGGTTTCATGAACTGTAGCACACGGTAATATGATGCCGTTAGTGAAACACTGTTTATGTACATGCACTGCACATTCTTTGTTGCACTGTTTACTTTCCCCTGGAGTGCATTTATAAGTTGGCCCCCCACCCGGGTCTGCCCTGGGGGACTTGGGTGGGGTTAGGTATTTTTTAGTTCCCAGGGTCACCCTGGTCAGCCCCACAGGGTGGTGGGTTTTTCTCTATTCTGGGGCATGTGTTTCTGTCTACCCTTTGTCCATTCGCCTTAGAAGAATTTTGAAAATCCACTGGCCAGAGAAGATCAGCAACGTCAGACTCTGGGAGAGAACAGAGCAGATAACAGCAGAGAATGAAATTGGGCGAAGAAGATGGGGATGGATCGGTCACAGTCTGAGAAAGCCAGCTTCCAGTATCACTAGGCAGGCATTGTCATGGAACCCCCAGGGAAAGAGGAAAAAAGGTAGGCCGAGAAACTCCTGGCGTCGAGACCTCCAAGCAGACATCAAGAGACTGGGAACCACCTGGAGTAGAATCGAAGGAGAAGCACAGGACAGGAGTTGCTGGAGGTCTCTCGTCGACGGCCTATACCCGGGTAGGGGTGACAGGCGTAAGTAAGTAAGTTTGTCCATTCACCTGTATTTGCCTTTTTAAAACTCTCCCTACTGTCTGCACTGCCTGTAGCTCTTGATATTGGATGTGTGTTGCTAAATGGTCTTAGCTTTATTTAGGCCCCATGTGTTAGGTTTATTTAATGTATTTGACCGGCTGGCGACATACATTCAATGTTCTGTTTAGTTGTTTTTTTCACAAGCAGTGCAGGCACGTCCTGAGAAAGCCTTGTTGATGTCGGGACGTTAAGCAATGTACAATCAATTATAAGTTGGCGACCGCACAAATCTAAACACATAGGATGATTCACATTTTGAAGTTATCCGCTGAGGACTGACATATTGATTACAATTCAGGGGACGGATCGACCATGATGGTTCAAGGTTGATGGCAGAATAGCTTGGCGCCTATAGGCGCCAAGCTATTCTGCCACCACCCTTGAACTATCATGGTTGAGCCATATTATCTTGCTGTGGTGTGTCGCGGGCAGAACGAGTTAACAAACGTGCAGTAATGTATGTTTTCTGTCACTATTAGTGGCTGCGACGTGAATCAATCTTTCAGCTGCACATTTTATGAAAATGTCAAGCTGTAATTATGTGTTTGTATTCCTTGTAAAGACTGATAAATAAACTCCGTTTCCTCTTGACAGGTGGATGTGGCTTCTTAAAATCAATATGCTTAAATCAGTTTCGTCTATACACATTTCAAAGCAAAAGTTGTCAGTAGTTAAGAAAACGATCCTTGCATAAACTTTTGACAGACAATGACAACTCGTTTAACCTACTTGCGGTGTGGAAACAAAATGCCGGTGTCGGAGTATTACACTCGCCGATCAGCTATTTGTACGAGGCAAGGATTGTCATGGCCACCTGCCCCGTGCCGCCTGGACAAGATTCAAAAGTCATCGCCACAGTAAAGCTAGCTCATGAGCATCTGTGCCGCTAACCCCGACATTATGTTGACCTTTGTCGTCACAGAGATGACTTATTTGTCAATGTCGGGTAATCTAGTATTACGTATAAGCGTTTGCAGAGCTGACGTAAGGGCTGACCGGGGGGGGGGGGGGGGGGTGGTGTTCTGGGACTCCCCCACCCCGACCCGCCAGACCCAAAATTCTTTAAAATGCTGTAACAAAGTCCGTTTTGGGGGCGTTTGGACCTGTTCCCTGTTTGATTTGTTTGGCGAGTTTCAGTCGACACACACACGCTCCCCCCCCCCCCCCCCCCCCCCCCCCCCCGCTCCAGTTAGTCGCCCTTACTGTATAATCTTTGTGTAATTGTCTCTGTGTCTAGTGCTTTGATGACTTAAATGGCTCGATGTAATCGAATTTCATCGTTAATCAGACCGTGTCAATATTTTTTGTTTAAATTAAATTTTGATATTGTACACTGACACGAAGTTTGATAATTAGTATTAAAGAAATTAAATAAGATCGTACTTAGTACACTCATACCGGCACTGGAACACTTTACTAAAAGAAACACGTGTGCATCAGAAATAAGAAATAAACATCTTATATACTATCTGAGCGAGGCCTTAATTGGTACTGCACGAGTTGTTCCCTAGTATTTTTAATTGAATATTTCAATTGTGACTTCTATCCTTTTTAAAAGTGTAAACAAGTTAGTGTTCACAGACTGAAGTAGCCAGCGTGTAGTACTGAGTTGCCACAGGACCCAAATGACAAGTCGGTGAAAATTCTTGCTGGTGGCGAGCCTGATCAGTCACTGACACTCATAACGGTAGTCTGTGGAAGCGCTACAGAAGACCACAGCCATTTTGAGAGCCAAACTCCAAGTATGACGGCGTTCGAGAAGAAGAAGAGATTGATATTTCAGTACTCTTCTCACTTTTGTGAGCACTGTGTGCCCGACAGCTCTGGCGGCGTCAGCCACTTCAGTAGTCCCCGAAAAGATCGGCAGTGTGAATTCGTAATGCATTTTATGCCGTTTCCGGTATTCAACTCAGTCTAACATTTTGCTCTAATTTGTGTGGCGTATGTACGTACTTCCGGTGTGGTTTTGATGGCATTTCAGTTTTGCACTGAATGATGATATAGGAATAGGGCTCGGCCGGAAGTTAAAAGCTCGGCCGGGAGCCGGCCCCGTGTTGCAGGCTATAGACCTTTGGCCCTCCATAGACACCCCCACGCCCCGCCCCAGCGGGGGCTCGGAGACTATGTTTTTCTGAAAGTCTATCCCAAACCACGTAGGTTCCTAGGTGTTTGCCAAAAATAAACACCGTATCGAAGATACCACAGAGTTTAACCGAACCCACCCCCCAAAGGGGCTCAATTTTTGGGGGTAAGGGTACTAGATAGACAGTAAAGCTGTGATAAGTAGAAGAAAATTCGTATTATTTGGTATCGGTGTGTTCGTCCTTTATCGGGCATTCAGAAAATAATAAACTTCATTATATCCTTCTTTTTATACACGATGACGTCATAGCATTCCATATTTGGACCCTATCGGCACCATTGTTTTAGGTTTCGGTGTTCTGATGCACTTCTTCCATGGTTAATGGAATTACACGCACACAAAAGACTTTTTATGTGCTAAAATACTTCCATAAATAAAATGTGCGCTTCATATTTACACAGTTTGTAAAATGGTGACGTCATATAATAGTACCTTAAGCTTAAAGTGGATTGATTTTCATTACTTTTCCAGAACATGAATTTTTACAGCTAAAGTTTTTATAATTTTTCAGGCGGCTTTGAAGTGTGGTGGAAATTAGTTTACTAAGAGCGTGAGTACTACGTCTATGCTGGGCATAAATTTAAAATATGGAGGCAGGTGGGTGAGAATGTGCGTGTGTGTGGGGGGGGGGGGGGGGGGGGAGCAATAAACACAGAGAGAGAGCTCACAGTATGTTTCTAATTGGTGTAAGACTGAGACTACAATTATGAATGTGCAATCCAGACCACAAAGGTGACTGCCAAGCGTGTAAAATGCGAAGAAGTACCGAACGATAAAGAAACACGCTTAGAAAAGACGGGGACAACACAATTTATTAATATTTCGGGTAAATACCCTTTGTCAAAATAGACAAACAGAGAAATCAGCCGCTACGTATCTTCTTTCGTAGAAGGGATGTGGCAACTCTTGCAAGAGTTGCCACATCCCTTCTACGAAAGAAGATAAGTAGCGGCTGATTTCTCTGTTTGTTTGTCTATTTTGACAAAGGGTATTTACCCGAAATATTAATAAATTGTGTTGTCCCCGTCTTTTCTAAGCGTGTTTCTTTATCGTTCGGTACTTTTTTTTACAATTATGAATGCCTACAGTTGTGCTGCCCCAATCGGAATAGAATGAAAGAATACGCGTATAGACTAGTAGGGCGCATGTAATACTAACTGCACAACACATCTTATTTAACGGCAAACCGGCGTATGAATGAGGGGATTCTAGTACTAGTTCCAATGCAATAGCAGTTTTAATGTTGGGATCATTTGTTGATCAGTGTGTGTGTGCCACGGTGCGTGCGTACGCGTGTGTATGTCGCTGTGTGGTGCTTTTAAAGAATGGCTGGTAGAGGTAAGGGTTTGCGATTAAAATGTGGGCGTGTGGAATCGAAACAGCAGTTCAGGGATGCGTCTTTTCTGTGACGATCATAATAATAATGTACATTTATATAGCGCTTAACCTCCAAATCGTGAATGGTGCTCTAAGCGCTTTACAAGATCAAAAATCACAGAACAAAAAGTACAAGAAAGAAAACGCTACAATAAATGTTACAAAAACTAAAGTGACACATATCAAAAACGCTCAGTCACACTCACACGTACACACACACCATTACAAGAATAGTTACTGCCAAAGATTGCTCACGGGCACACTGAAAATGCATTTAACTATATGAATAAGAAAACCGATCATGACTGACTAGGGGCAACATAAAATGCCCACCTTGGCTAGACTAATGTATTCCGAAGCCTGGTTTACTTCTAGACTATGTCGGTAGTGAACTGAGCTATCTATGATCCTAATAAAAAATATACCACTATGGCAGATCATAACAGCGTATAACATCCTGATAGACGGCACAATCCAAGAGTCGGACACAAAAAGAACTAACCACACATTTGTTGTCGGTAAAAAAAAAACAGTGCTATTACTGTGCTACTGGCATTTAGTCCTTATTCAAATATCGCAAGTGGTGGGCCAACGGCCGAGCAGACCGTCCAGTAAGCCCAAACAGCCACTCATGAGACAACGTTCGTGACGATCTAAGTCAGGAGCACATTAAATCGCCTATGGCGCGTTTGATATTCAGTGTGTACGGTATTCTAGATTGTTAACATTTTCCCATCAAATCAGCTGTGTACGCTATTTGGGCGTTTGAAAACACACACACAAACGTACACACACAACACAGGGGCCTGACGAGTAAAAGTGCAAATCCGCGCTGCGCGGCCACCGCATAATGAAATCAAGTCAGAATACGAGGGAAGAAACGAAGCACACCCGCGAAATTCTAGCTGTGGCCGGGCCGGACCTCTTTCTCAACATCTAGAGTTTGAACGTTAAACCCTTTAGTAGAGTGCCGTGAAAGAGGCCATTATGCATTGCAGTGCATCCATTGTTTTCTGCCGTGTTTACGGCTCTAAAGTCGAAGCGAATTACTCGAAATGATACTGTGACAACTGAGCAGTGTAGTTTAAACCAGACTCCATTAAAGTAGACCTTTTGGGGCTGGGGTAAATACGTACCTAAAGCGACTGCTGCGTGCAGGTCACAAGTTCATCATCAGTGTGGACAGTAAGACGCACTCTTGTTTTAATTTCATTGGATATACTAATTTACATAAACCGCATAGGGCGTATTTCCGGCCACATCTAAAACCCTACAACCCAACGTCTGCTATGAATGATGCTTAACTGTGCAAAAAGCCTTGTACTAAACTATCAGTTTTGATCGGAATACAAGGTTGGTATAGATTTGTGGCAAAATATCTACCGAGTTTGTTCAGTTCGAGGTTTTAGGCGGATGGTTGCTTTGAGGGTTGAAAACTGCGCTGGAATCATAGTGCTTCGCCGTTTTGTGTACCTTTCGTTTCCTCCCTTGTATTCTGACTTGAACTTTGTAGGCGGTGGCGCAGCGGATTTGCATTGGTCCACAACACACACATCATCAGTCCCGCCGCAACCGTGACATAGATTATAGAAGGAATAGTTGATGCCGACAGTGACCTAAATAGCCTGCTGGCAGGGGGGAGTGCCTGCATTCCACAGCAGCAGGTGGCTGGCCAAACTAATGTCAGTGCGGGCCTGGAAATAGGGCTAACTACACTGCTGTGTCTATGATGCTAGTGACGTGTTCAGTTTTATATTACGATATGTCCTATGTAATTTGTGTTACTGTGAAATCGTGTTTATTGTCTTTATGCTTAGACTACAATAGTTCAGTACTAAGGCATACGGGGTGTGTGTGTGTGTGTGTGTGTGTGTGTGTGTGTGTGTGTGTGTGTGTGTGTAGGTGTGTGCACGTTAGTAGCTTAATTATATTTTGATTTTGATGTGTTTAATGTTCTTCAGTCCTTTTATGTTGCGCGGCACCGCAACGATTTCCTAATGTATTGTTACATATATGGCAATAAAGTTCTATCATGAAATCAGGAGTCATGAAAGCCGGCACTATCGTCAGGCCCCTACCATACATCAGGGGCGGAACAGTTACCTCAGGGGTGGTTCCAACTATTTGATTGGGACGGCCTTCAACCTGGCACAAAAGACCTCCCGACTCTACACCTTGCATCCAATGGCGGAAAACTTTCACCAGTCGCCTAAATATCAAACAGCGGCGGGGAGGGGGAGGGGGAGGGATCAACCTTTTGTTTGGCCGGACCTTCAACTGACCTGGTGAAAAGGCCTCCCGACGCTACGCCTTGCTTCCAATGCCGGGCCGAAAATTTTCACCAGTCGCCGAAATATCAAACAAACAAAAAAAAAAAAAAAATGGAGGGGGGGGGGGGGGGGGAGGGGAAGGTGTTCACTTCCTATCTGACGGCCTAACTAGGAGCGTCGGCGCGTCAGCCGCCATCTTAAGAGGATAGGATAGTCAGTCTCAGTTCAGATGGTAGCGGTGAAGTAGTGTTTCAACACGTTTTTCTTTATGTTTCTTCCTCTTTGGAAACAAACAAAAACAGATTCTGGCTAGCGGTTGCCTACGGTGATGGCAAGACTTTGCTGTTATTGCCTATAGCACGTCAGTCAGGACTTTCTTGACAAAGTTGTTCTGCGGACCGGGCAACGATTTCCCTATGAGCGCCTCAAGTTAGTCCCGTATCCTCTCAAGATGGCCGCCACGACTAGCGTGATGACGTCAGCTTCCCGAGCCCTATTCACTACTGATAAAAGCATGAGGTTGCTGACCTACACGACAATTGACAATAATGTATATAATCTATTTGAGTTTATTCTTAAAAACTCGGTATATATTGGTCCTTTTTAAACGTATTTTTAACCAGGATATTATAAATAATAAAACAAACTCTAGTTTTTTTTTCTTAACACTGTATGACATAGACTACTTTTTAACGAAAAAAACCGTTGTTGGTTGCCATGGTCACAGTTACGGGACGTCCTTGGTGCCCCCGAGCCCACATAGCCGACCGTCGCGCGGCCTTTGCGCTGCCGGCCCTCCACAGCTCACTTGCCCACCCCCCCCACCCCCACACACACACACACACACACACTTTTTTTTTGGTCTTCCTCACCATGCTATGACCATGCCATACTGTTCCTAGTCGTGGGGTCGGTAAGCCGGATACACAGTCGAGTCCGAAATAGCTCAGGCGGTTAAGCGTCGGAGCAAGAGAGCGAAGGCGGGGAATCGCCGGGTCGTGGGTTCGAGTCAGTCCTCGTCCCGGCCCCGGTAGCAGTGGACTCACAAATTGATCTAGGGAACGCTTGTTCAAAGGCATGTCCGTTGAAAGGCCTGGTAAATCAAAGTGGCACATTTGTAGTGCGCCGCCTGAATTTGTCAGTGTTTAGGTCGTACTCCATAGATTTCCCCCATAAAGTGACCCGGCGCCCGTCAGGGCCGTCCATTATCACTTCGGTGCCGCAGACTTTAAACTCCGAACTAATGACAAACCAACCTCAGTACACAGTCGCAGAATCCCATATCGCCAGTGCTAGGATGTCGTTTGCTTGCAGAGGAGGCGCGGCACATTGTTGCGTACGTCACGCCCGTGATACGCAAGTGAAAGCCGGCGGATCTCTATAGCGATTCTCAAGGCCTTGCCCGGCCCTGATAAACGGCAGAAGCACTATGATGGGTCAGTCAGTGTTCAGTCAGAATTTGCGACTGGCAATGTGTGGTATTTGCCACCTGCCACATCAGCTTCAGTCGTGGCATACATTTCAATGTGCACGCAAAGCGTTTCTATGAGTACTGACTGACCTGCCATTACTATCAGTATGAACAGCTCTCACGAGCGCGGTTGAAATCAGTGATTCGGAGCTGCGGGAATCTCCACTCATGGGAACTCTCGGACAAGGTTGATCAATTACTGAACTCTCTGGAGAGGTGTTCTGATACGGATACGCATCTTATTCGCAGCGTTTCCGCATGCGGCGCGTCTCCAATGAGTTAACAGTAGTCTCAAAGCCGTCGTTCAGCTTCTCCGCCATTTTTTCCGACTTTGCGGACTGAAGAGTGAAGAAACGGGAAGTGGCGCAAGGACTGACACCGCTGATTGGCTGAGAGACGGCAACAATGCTCCAGCCTTGCGGGCTACCACAAATAAACTGATAGACTCGGATTGTATCGGGTGGCAGTTAAACGTCCGAGTCGGAGCAGGTGAGCGAAGGGAATCGCCGAGTCGTGGGTTCGAATCCCGTCCCGGCCCCGGTAGCTGGACTCACAATCCAGGGGGAAAAACGGATTTGTTCAATAGCATGTCCGTTGAAAGGTCCTGGTAAATCAAAGTGGCACAGTTGGGCGCCTGAGTTCATCAGTGTTCAGGTCGTACTCCATAGGCAATAGATTTCCCTGTCCCTCATAACCCGCCCGTCAGCGCCGTCCATGTTCACCTCGGTGTTGTGGACGTTAAACCCGAACTAACCAACCAACCGGGTGTCAATTTGTGGCGGCAATATTGTAGGCACCCCGCAATGTGGCAGCAACATTGCCGCCACAAAATTGCGCCCGGCAATAGGTGTTTGTGGTAGTTCAGCTAGTTTTCAAAATCCCGTAAAAGCTGTGTCAGTTTCAGCTTTTTGTTCACTGAGACGGAGCCTGACAGTCCTTCCACCTGCAAGACTGAGGCATACATTCTCATGAGCCCCTGCGGATGCAGGGGATAAGTGCGAATTTATGTCTCCTGCTGGCCATGTGTATCGTGGGGCCTTAAGTTGAGTATGTCTCCTGCTGGCCATGTGTATCGTGGGGCCTTAAGTTGAGTATGTCTCCTGCTGGCCATGTATATCGTGGGGGCCTTTAAGTTGAGTATGTCTCCTGCTGGCCATGTGTATCGTGGGGCCTTAAGTTGAGTATGTCTCCTGCTGGCCATGTGTATCGTGGGGCCTTAAGTTGAGTATGTCTCCTGCTGGCCATGTGTATCGTGGGGCCTTAAGTTGAGTATGTCTCCTGCTGGCCATGTGTATCGTGGGGCCTTGAGTATGTCTCCTGCTGGCCATGTGTATCGTGGGGCCCTAAGTTGAGTATGTCTCCTGCTGGCCATGTGTATCGTGGGGCCCTAAGTTGAGTATGTCTCCTGCTGGCCATGTGTATCGTGGGGCCTTGAGTATGTCTCCTGCTGGCCATGTGTATCGTGGGGCCTTGAGTATGTCTCCTGCTGGCCATGTGTATCGTGGGGCCTTGAGTATGTCTCCTGCTGGCCATGTGTATCGTGGGGCCTTGAGTATGTCTCCTGCTGGCCATGTGTATCGTGGGGCCTTAAGTTGAGTAGGATAAGAACCAGTGAGACTTTTGTGTGCACTGTCGGCCGCCATACTGACAGAAACCACGTACGTCAATAGTCTCAAAGATTCTCATGAGCTCCTAAACTGCCTTGTCAGTGTGGGCTTATGTGGATCCCTATATGATCATATGCCTGTTTTAGCTATCACGGAAAGACTGGCCCGCCCGGAGTCAGTTTTGACCAGTTTTCCCGCCGGGTCACGCCGCGCGTCCCAAAACTGACAACTTGCGCGCGCCGGCACGCTTTATAATTATTCTTTTGACTAGTCCAAGCGACCAGGCTTGTGGCAAAATAGCTCTGCAAAGATCGTCACGAAAGTGCTTTTGGTCTAGGCACAGGCGGGCCGAGGTATACCAACTCGGCATAGCTTACACATCACAGGCGCCTATACACTAATATGTAGCAGTCTTTTGTTCACGATTATGGACCCACTCGGCAGCGCTGAATGCGAAAGCCCGCGCGGCGGACCAGTCTCGTACCGCAGTGAAACCTTGGTTTGCGGCCGTGTAGTGTAGGGATTGTGAGATTTGCTAACACCTCGCAACTGATTCACGCAACAGTGTTTAACACAAGATTACTTCTTCAAGTTTCTTTCTTCTTGTCTCCAGCTTGTTTTTGCGCAGCTAGTTTCTCAAGCAGGCATTGCATATTGTGGTGGTCATGTGAACCGGGAGGGTAACCCGCACTGACTCACTCCGTTATTCGTGTTGTTTGTTCAGTTGAACTCTTGCCGTCATACAGCCAGATCGTGTTGCTACGCTCTTCATAGTGAACTTGTTCAGCCACTGAACAGGACACAGTTTAGGTGTGCCGTGTGGGTATTTTTATGCCATGCGAAGTGTTCTCCGCGTCCATCGTCTATGCAAGTGCCGTTAGCCGGCATATATGTAAAGAGCGCGGGCCGAGCGCGGCTTTTGAATCCTGGCTGTCAGCGTGTACTGAAGTGCCGCGCAACCAGCGCTGCGTGTTTACCTGATGGTGGACTGTCGGATGGGACTTTAAGCAGGCTGTAAGTTCAACCCAGGGAGTACCACCCAGTCATCAACAGCCATGGAAGGCGTCCATAATAAACACCATCATGGAGTAGGCACAGGTGAGTGGCTATGTCAGTAACATTCAGCCCCGACACCGTGACTCACCCCAGCAAGATATGGATCGACCATGATAGTTCAGTCCAAGGGAGGTGTCAGAATAGCTTGGCGCCTATAATGAGGCGCCAAGCTATTTTGGCACCACCCTTGAACTATCATGTTCGATCTGTCTCAGTCCTGCGATGTCAGTACTGCAGTCCTCAGAGGCCGGACAACTCAGTCCAAAACGTGGGTATTTCGTACCCGCTGGGACACAACTGGTTATCTCATTCTACCCCAGACACACCACAGCAAGATAAGGATCGACCATGATAGTTCAAGGGTGATGCCAGAATAGCTTGGCGCCTATGGGCGCCAAGCTATTCTGGCATCACCCTTGAACTATCATGGTCGATCTGTGTCCTGCACTGCTAATGCAGTCTTCAGAGGACAACGGCAAAATTTGGGGATTTCGGTGATGGGGTAGAATGAGTTAACTCATCAATTCAGTCGAGACAGTTTGAGTTCGGCCGTTATCAAACAAACTGACGAGCCGCGTATCCGGAAGCGACGCGTGTCAGTCGAACGGGTTAACCCTTTCCCCGCCACTGTACGTACATGTTTGATTCTGAACTGAATCGGCTTTGTCAGTTCATTCAACGACCAAAAGCCAAACTGGCTGTCTAAGTGAACATGGATACAACTTAACTGGTCCGGGTTAAATCAGTCTTAGATTGGAATAGCGGATCCTCAGTTAGGCCTCCGCACGGTCGCGGGGCTCATGACTAGGATCTGTTAATGTCACTTGCAGTTGCCGGATCGTGTTCATTTTTTAAGTCTTGGCTGTGAATGTGTTGAAATGCGATAATAAGGAACCTGTCATGGCTGTACTTGTACATGCCGCTATGGCAGATGATTTACCATGATATACTGACTGACTTCCATTAAAAACGCGAAAAGTGTCTAAGTGTACCCGCAAACAATGAGCCACCCTGACAGCAAAACAAAAATATTTTATTTGTTGCTTACTTCAAATGTTCAGCCTACCGTCTGAGTTACCTTCACACAAAAATTGGATGAATTATCGCCCATGGCTACCTTGGAGGACACAGGATTTTCATTAGTGGTGAAATAAGCAAAACTGGACACACTCTGTGAAGCAAGTTTCCTGTGATATGTTGTGTGGATTGCTTATGATGTTATTAACTGCCTCAAACGAAATTTGACTCGAAAAATTCATTAGAGAACCAGAACTTCCGGTGCACATCATTTTCTTAATAAATCTTATTTGATTTAATGCGAATTACTTTCAAACCAATTTTTATGCTCCAGTGACTGAGAAAGAACACACCCATATCCATTTGATCAGGTAAATATGTCCGCTAACCTAAAACTTTTTGATTTCATGTTTGTAGGTCATGTTGATTATCATCAGTAGTGCCTCACGCTTTGACAAACGAAAAGTAGGTCAAGACCAAACAGGCCGGATTTTCATGCGCACGGACCCTAGTGACACTGCACATTGGTTGGCTTTCAGCTGTGTCCTCTGCAGATGCTCCCCATTTCACGTGACTTTCAATATCCCGATGGTAGTGTCACTGATGTCATAAATCAGTCATCGATGTGCGATTTTTAAGACTAAACATTCTATTTGCACACGACATAACACACTCTTCATAACATTTTCTAATAAATGACGTCAAAATAACCCGGATTAAAGCATATTTACGAAGAAAAGCGCTATGGTGAAAAATTCGCGTTTCTTTTGTTGATCAGTATAGTTGAAGTCTAGAGCCAGAATAGCTTCTTGCCTTTAAATTAATGGACCAAGCAAATGTGCTCACAAACCAGATAGGTGAGGCTAGCGCTGGCAGAATTGTACACAAACCAAGAGGAATCACTCAGCGCCGGACAGACAAACAGTTAGATCCCCTGCCCCCGCCTATCAGGCACCCAATTGCCAGCCCACAGAGAAATACGCAGGTATAGAATAAGACGATCATTTGCATCTTCAAAAAAGATGCATCAGGTCTCTTATATAACCCATGTCTTTCTCCGGAACTTAGGAAGTAGGCAGGGGAAACACACAAACATGAAGGTGCACTACCACATGTCTGATAGGCGGGGGCAGGGGATCTAACTGTTTGTCTGTCCGGCGCTGAGTGATTCCTCTTGGTTTGTGTACAATTCTGCCAGCGCTAGCCTCACCTATCTGGTTTGTGAGTATTTATATAACTCGAGGCAAATTTGTATCGCTATATCGTTACATTGTTGTGTAATGTTCTGTGCATCTACTGTGGGAACTGAATTAGGGTATTTACCTGACCACATATGGTAGTGCACCTTCATGTTTGTGTATACATTGTATGTTTCCCCTGCCTACTTCCTAAGTTCCGGAGAAAGACATGGGTTATATAAGAGACCTGATGCATCTTTTTTGAAGATGCAAATGATCGTCTTATTCTATACCTGCTTATTTCTCTGTGGGCTGGCGATTGGGTGCCTGATAGGCGGGGGCAGGGGATCTAACTGTTTGTCTGTCCGGCGCTGAGTGATTCCTCTTGGCTTGTGTACAAGCAAATGTGGCACATGAATCCCTGAACTATTATGGCGAGCCTGTCTCTTGCTGCGTGTGTGAAGACTCACCACTCTCCAAAATATCAAACAACGGGGGAGGGGGAGGGGGGACCCTGGAAACCCCTTCCCCACTCACCAAGATCCGCCCCTGCTCAATGCATAAGATTAAAGTACCATTACGCATAAACCTTAAGACACATTTCAGCACCGTTTTGTGATTGTTATGCCTTGCCTAATGAACTTTAACAGCGGTTTGGACACTGACGCAGCAAAAGCACACGCGTAATCGAGCTTACTTACTCTGCGCTACGATTAGCTAGTTATTAGTTAGTTAGTTATTTGGGTTTAACGCCGAGCAGGCGACTAAGGCCATCTCACGGCGGGCTACGATTAGCGTGTCAATCTTTTTTTTTTTTTTTTTTTACCTGTTTCTCGTACTGATAGCGCTGTATTTCTAGAACTGAATCAGTGGAGTCATTCTCAGGTTACTTGATATAAAGACGACTTGTGTGCTGTGCAGAACTGATATTTCGTACTTGCAGTGTAGTAAGACGCTAAATATAAAATAGTCGGTCAGAACTGGATTGTCTTGTGTCTAAACGAACTATAACTGACTAGACCTGTGTGTAGCGTTTCGTAACCATCTGGTACAGGCTGTGTCTTTGAACAGTTAGGCGGTAGTGGGCTTTCAAGGACGTTATTATGGCACATCGACGAACATCGATTGTTTAAGCCGGATCAATGCATAGTTTCCACAGTAAATATCACATGTCGCAAGCCAAACTCAAACTGACATACCAAGCCATATAATGTGTACAACCATCCGGCCGCAGTCCGCAGTGACTGAGAGACACACACACACACACACACACACACACACACACACACACACACACACACACACACACACACACACACACACACACACACACACGCGCGCGCGCGCGCACGCACGCACGCACGCACACACACACGCACGCACGCACACACACACACACACACACACACGCACGCACACACACACACTGACACGCACATTATCACATACAATGTTGGGAGTCAGTGTTCGTCAGTACTAAAGTCTTTAAGAGGTCAACTTCGCTATATAGTCAAAGCGTAACCTACCCAGCTAAACTTTACTATGATCCAGCGCAAATGAGTCCAGTCCACACAGGCGTGAATTTACCCAATATAAATTCAGTGTTGTACAGCCGCTCACTGGCACGGTATTTTCACCCTATGGTGATTTCAAACCTGTGTAGTTTAGCCTGTTTACGATGCGTAGACTTACACTAGATGTCGGATTTTTGTTGTTGCTAGGCGTGGATAGAAGTTAGAACGCAAATTTACAAAGGGTGGATTGTGCGTCTGGGTGGACTTTGGGTAGAATTTCATCTACCTAATAAATACAAAAAGAACTGAAAAGGGAGCTTAGGAAGGGGAAGGAAACATATTTTGAAAAAGATAGAAAAACAGTTTGAGACTGGTAACATGAAACGGGTGAGGGACTAGAGGGTATGAATCTGATGGGTGGGAAAAGTTCTATGCAAGATTTGATTGTCATGATTTTGAGCATGAGAGGGAACAGGCCAAGGAAATGCTAGTTAGTGGACCTAAACACATGCAAAGTGAAGTGATTGTGGTGACTGAGGAGGAGGTGCTTAGCGTGCTTAACCAACCCAAACAAAGCGGCTGGGCCAGATGGTGTTAGATCAAATGTGTTAAAATTATGCGCTGAACAACTGTACCGAATTCTTTGCTATATTTTTAACATGTCACTTACCCGGTGTGTCGTTCCCTGTTCGTGGAAGACCTCTTGTATTGTCCCCGTGCCAAAAAAGCAAATTGTATCTGTGATGAATGATTTAAGACCAGTTACTCTTACCTCGTGTGTCATGAAGGTTTTTGAGAGGGCTGTTCTTTCACATTTTCAAATACAGGTTTCTGATTTTATGGACCCCTTTCAGTTTGCTTACAGAAGGCAAAGAGGTGTTGATGATGCCATTTTGCATGTTGTAAACAACATCTACTCTCATTTAGAAAAAAAACAGGAGCCTCCATTCGACTGATGTTCTGTGATTTTTCGTCTGCTTTTAACACCATTCAGCCACACATACTTGCTTCCAAACTAGTTCACATGAGCATAAATGCCTCTACCATTCTTTGGGCTTTGGACTATCTCATTAACCGCCCACGGTATGTCAGAATTAGTTCGGATCTAATCTCAGATGTACTTTTTACCAACACGGTGCACCACAGGGGACTGTCCTGTCGCCTTGTTTGTTTTCTTTGTACACAGCAGACTGTAGAGCTACTCATGACGACTGTGTCATGGACAAATACGCTGATGACACGGTACTGACAGGTCAGATTACAGATGAGGACGACAGACACTATCGACAGGAGATCGACGACTTTGTAGAGTGGCGCGATAGAAACTATCTTGAATTACATGTTGGTAAAACAAAAGAGATGGTCATAGATTTCAGGAAAAACAAACATCAACCCGATCCTGTTGTCATCAAGGGAACAGAAGTTGAGCGTGTAGAGTCCTACTATAGGTGTTCTTTTTGACAACGCGCTCAACTGGAAACAAAACACAGGCTATTGTGAAAAAAACGCATACCCGTCTTTACTGTTTGAGAAAGCTCCGATCGTTTAATGTAAGTACTAACCTTTTACAGACGTTTTACTGCTCCAGTATTGTTAGCGTTCTTACTTTTGGATTGACCTGCTGGGGTAGAAATTATGTAAAAGAGATCAAGATCGTCTTAGCAAAGTAATCCGGAAAGGAGTGGGGTGATTGGTAGAGCACAAGATACTTTGGACACACTGTACAACAGACGGATTACGAACAAACTGGCTGACATTCTTGATGACAAAACACATCCACTTAGGTATGAATTTGACAGCAGACGTATCGAACGAAGTGGCAGACTTCGAGTACCCAAAAGTAGTATATCACGTTATGCCAACTCCTTTGTTCTTCAGGCTGTTACCCTTTTCAACAGTAATATCAGTAGATAGTATCTGCCAACATTCTTTAGTTCTTTAGTACTAGCCCATTCAGTAGTTCACTGCAACATTGCTGACACCAGAAGCACAGGGGGTATCCACCATAAGTGTTTCTGATGCCAAAAGTGTTACAAAGGTAACAATAGTCTGTTACACTGAGTTCATCTCTTTAATTGAGAGTTATGGGTTATTTAATTATTTCAATGAGTGAATGATGATATCATGTGTTGTATGGGCAGACAGTGCATTTCCCCATGAGGGATTAATAAAGTATTATTGTATTGTATTGTATTGTATTGTATTGTATTGTATTGTAATCTATACATAGCGAAGTTGACCCTTTGGCGCTAATAAGGCGTTGAATGTCAACACACTGAGTAAGACTGCCGTATATAAACCTACATGTAAATACGTATTATGGCTCTGATATTCTGAGAAGAAGTACCCAACGGAGAAAGAAACACGCTTAGAAAAGACGGGTACAACACAATTTATTAATATTTCGGGTAAATACCCTTTGTCAAAATAGACAAACAAACAAACAGAGAGATCAGCCGCTACTTATCTTCATTGGCAGAAGGAATGTGGCAACTGAAGGAGGTGACGTAAAATAAAAGAAAAGGAAAGAACAAAAGTGCGGAAAGAGTAACTGAAATGACGTCAACGAAAAATCGTAAGAGAGAGACTCGGAAAGAACCTGAACACGAGAGACAAGAGTGTGTGCAAGCACGTGCATATTACACGCTTGGCAGTCACCTTTTTGGTCTGGATTTCTGATATTCTGGGTGTTGTGTGGGCTTGTATATACATAACATCATGTTAGGACTTCTGTCAAAGGGGCTAATAGCTAATTCACTCATTCAAGGCGCCCCGGAAGCTGCGGTAGTATTACGTTGCCGGCGGCAACGCCGCTATGCGACACTTCCGCAGCTGTTGATGCGGGGAATGTTGAGAGAGTTGACATGTTTGCTAGTCTGTGAATCTGGGCCTCACATCCTCAAACCATAAGGTTCAAAATCACAGACAAGACATTTGGTAAAGTTGGGCATACTTGCAGTCCTACTTTGTTTGTGGGTTAATTGTAGACACACAACATATGTATGTTTACCCATTTAACCCGGACGCACTACAGCAGGGGATGGCTCGACCATGATAATTCAAGGGTAGTGCCAGATTAGCTTGGTTCTCAAATTCTGGAGGTGTTGCCTAATGACTGTACCAGTTGCAGGAGATTGATTGACCATGATAATTCAAGGGTAGTGCCAGATTAGCTTGGCGCCTTAAATTATCATGGTCGAGCCATCTCCTGCAGCTGGTACATTAGTCCTTAGGTGACACCTCCAAATTCTGAGAAATGCGGCCGTGGGGTTAAATGGGTTAACCCATTGGGCATGCATCCACCGGTACTCTTCAAAGGCCCACTACCGCCGTAACTGTTCACATAATTATACACTTCTGTAACAGATGGTTTCGAAACGCAACACACAGATCTAGTTGTGGTTCATTTAGACACAGGACAATCGTCTTTATATCATGTAACCTGACAAAAACTCCACTCCGTTCTAGAAATACAACGCTTTCAGTACGAGAAACAGCTAAAAATAGATTGACACGTTAGCAGCAGCGCAGAAGAAATAAGTACGATAACGCGTGTGCTTTCGCTGCGTGTCCAAACTGCTGGTAACGTTCATTAGGTGTGTCGACAAGGCCTAACAAACACAAACGGTGCTGAAATGTGTCTACAGATTTATGCGTAATGGTATTTTAACGGGGTCGGTGCCATTATGAACACGGGGGTCAACTGATGTTGTATCAGTTTTGTTTTTCATCGAACAGATCATGCAGATGGACACGTGCATTTCAAGACAGAAGAGGTTGTGGCCCACGATTCGAAGATCCAGGTTGAGCAGCCGGAGGACGGTATACGAGAGGTGCACCTGGGATTCCTGCAGATCTTTCACGTGTATGAAATCACCTTTACCATCAAGGACCAGCTGGGCCCTAGCGTGACCTTCAACCCCTTGGAGAGTTTACTGGTCAAGGCCTTGAAAGTGACGCCGTTAGAAGATGGTATGTTCCAGGGTTCAGTTTTCGGACACGCCCTGCGCCATCCATTGACGCATTATTTCCCGATATGACCCATAACATTTTGAGTTGAAGGGTCAGTGACCCATATGGTTATTTTTTAGGCATAGGGCCCTCCTTTATTGTCTTTTAAACACATTACACCCTGAGGCTGATAAAGCTTATTGACCTATTAAGGCTACATTACAGATTAGGAGATACTGATCAACCATGTTAGTTCAAGGGTGCTGCCAGAATAGCTTGGCGCCTTAGGTGCCAAGTTATTCTGGCACCACTTTTGAACTATCATTGCCAACTTTATTTCAATCAATGGGTGTATCAGGATGAAAAGTGTTAAAGGCCTAGCCGTTCTTTCTCTTTAACGCCCCCCCCCCCCCCACACACACACACACACACACTAACACCCTCCCCCCCACACCCCCTCCCCCCACACCCCTCCCGCTTTTCGATATTTTTGCCGGTGGCCGGTTGGCGCGCTGCTATGCCCCCCATTCACGCTTTTCGGTATATCGGCACTGACTTGGCCCAGAAATGACCCATTGGATTTTGTACTCTGCAGGTCAGTGACCCATGTGCCGGATGTTCAGGAGAATTTAGCTAGCGTTCAAAGTCAGGTCAGCCAGCAGTACGTTTTCCCCGCTTTGGTGTAAAGTAATGCCGGCATGTGCACTGTACAGACCCAAAATTTGGTTTGCCACTGGGCAGCGTGTACTACTACTGCACTATTTATGTTTCAGATGAAAATGACGGAAACAATGTCTACCTTGGTACTGCTAGGACATTCATTTCAGTTCATTAGTGTCATGTCACATGAATGATTTGTTGCTTCTCTCTCTCTCTCTCTCTCTCACGAATTGCCTCTGCTTGTTATCTTCCGTGTATAGATCATGTTCTCTCTCTCTCTCTCTCTCTCTCTCTCTCTCTCTCTCTCTCTCTCTCTCTCTCTCTCTAACTGTGGCTTAGGAAGACGTTTTTCATTGGGGGAGGGGTGACGTGGGGAGGGGGGGGGGAAGAGAGAGAGAGGGGGGGGGGGGCAGCGTGCCTCCCATTCTTTCCAACCTCCATAATTGGACAACGGGGGGCGGGGAGGGGGTGGTGGGGGTGGGTGGGGGGCTTGGCAGGCAGGCAGGCAGAGCCCAATCTCCAAAACAATACAACGGGAAAGGGGGGGAGGGGGGGGGAGTGAAGAATATCAAACATTATCTATGAAATCTATATTTTCTCTATTTTTTATCTCCCTTCTTTTTTATTTATTTATTTATTTATTTATTTATTATTTATTTATTTATTTTTTTTGGGGGGGAAGGGGGTCAGGCCCCTCCCCCTTCCCGATTCTTACGTCACCGTGTGTGTATGTGTGTGTGGAGGGGGGGGGGGGCAGGCCCCTCCCCCTTCCCGATCAGTTCTTACGTCACCGTGTGTGTGTGTGTGTGTGTGTGTGTTACAATCTGCATTGTGACATCGGTCTACTGCTTCTGTAAATTGGGGATTATCTGCAATCCAGATAATCCTGCTACGATTGAAAAGAAGATAAGTAGCGACTGATCCCTCTGTTTGTTTGTTTGTCTATTTTGACAAAGGGTATTTACCCGAAATACTTTTCTAAGCGTGTTTCTTTTTCCGTTGGGTACTTCTCTGGGGATTATCTGGCATAAGCTTTAGTATGCGCGCCTAAAATACTTGAGGTAGTACTGTATCTAGTAACTGTGGTGGTACGGGTCCGGCTTAAATTCAAGCACTATCATTCTTTCTTTTTGTTCTTAGGGTAATGTTCGACTTACGTTTGTTAGTTCAGTTTAGCCAGTGTTTGTAAGATGCGCTGAGCTAACCATGCTTTTGAGGGAATTTAGCTACAGGCATGTGGTGATCGTTGCGTCATCAATCACGCCTATAACAGAAAAATAGCAGTCATCCATAACACAACGATCATCCTATTTCTGTGGATTTAGAGATAGAAGAATCTCTCTTCTTCTATCTCTGGATTTAGCTTCGTAAGTTGTCTTTCCTGTTATTCATGGGTGACAGTCTTCAGTCCTGGAGACTGATTTAGCTCTGAAAACCCAAGAAAGCTGAAGTTCAGAAAGAACAGTTCGTCAGCCAGCTTCTTTCATCTGCAAGAGACATAAATTCTCATGAGCCCCTGCGTCCGCTGGGGCTCATGAAAATTTGTCTCTTGCTGTCCATGGATTATGGGGCATAGTTAGTCCGTGGGTTGTTTGTAGTCTTTTCAGTTTCCCCCACTGTCGATCATGATAATTATGGACTATTAACTATGGACTATTACTGTGTTGCACTACAGGGAAGGGCCATGAAGTGGTGGTGGAATTTAACGCTCACAAAGAAAAACTCATGACGGAAAAGATCACTCTGCGCAGCCAGGACAACTCCGACAATGTGCTCTTTATCATCTTCCATGCTAGAGTTCTAGGTGAGTTTATCTTCCTGCATGTGCAAAATTATGAGCTGAAAATAAGTCTACTTTATTTTATTTTTCAATTATTATTATTTTATACCCAATTGTACATGTTCGCCTGTGGGGCCTGTTAAATCAAAGTCCATATTTTGTGAAAAGCGAGATTCTGATTGTAATACAATGAAAATCTGGCTTTTCACAAAAACGAATTTTCTTTCTGATAGGGTAGATTTGGTCAGAGTGGGAAAAACACCTTCCTTTATCCAAAGATGCAAACGGAGCTGATTTCTGTCTTCAAGAGCCGTAGATAGGGCTCATGAGAATCTATGCTTCTTTCAGGCATTATTGGCTAGTTTCTGTGCTGTTCAAGTATGTTCTGCTGATTTTGGATGCATCTAATACATCAGTGTACGTCAAGCAGTGATTCAATGTTCTATCGTATAATTTGTTAAACTTGAGAATAGTGGTGAAAAATGGCCCGGTCTGTAAACTAACAACTCCAGGGTGTTAAACTGAGGTGTGCAAAGATGCACACCTCAGTTTGACACCCAGTTGTTAGTTAACTGATTGGATAATTTTTCACCAATATTCTCATGTTCTAAAATTATATGATCATATCTATCGATATCATATATCATATCTATGATCCGAAATGTCGTGTTAGGTGTAACTGTTACAGAAACTGACGCCATTTTGAAGGTTTTCTTGTTTCATAGGTTTCTCAGGTGTCATGCCTTGCAACACTTACACACGTGTACTGGATTCACTTTCTTTGAGGCAGCTACCCGTGTGCTAATAGATGTTCCACTTAAGATTTTGCCCCCCCCCCCCCACCCCCCCCCCCCTTCAAATGAAATGAAAGTTATACGCATTAACCCATTTAGCCCCAACGCCCTACAGCAGGAGATTGATTGACCATGATAATTCAAGGTTAGTGCCAGATTAGCTTGGCGCCTTCAGGCGCCAAGCTAATCTGGCACTACCCTTGAATTATCATGGTCAATCCACCTCCTGCAATTGGTACATAGTGGTTAAGTAACACTAACAGAATTTGGGAAATGCACCCACATGGCTAAAAGGGTTAGCCATGTAAAACACCTCTCTCGCATCGCATTAGACAGCTAGACACTTTTCAGTATTTTAACATGTTCAGTGCCGAGAAAATGTAAACACCACCCAGCTGCAAGAGGTATAGATCCTCATGAGCCCTCGTAGTTGCTGGGGTTCATGATGGCCTGTGCCTCTTGCTGACACCACTTCATTTGAAGCCATGTTCCTGGGACATCAGGGCATTTTGGTCTCGAATTAACAAAGACAGTCTGTGGCAGCTGACACTGAACGGGTTAATTATTGTTGGGTCCCAAACTCGGCATCGACCAAACCTCGGCCAAAGCGACATATACTGCTCACAAATAGTAACGTATGTTAACTTGAATTACTAAAAGTCCTCAGGATCGGTATAATGACGGGTATATCAGTGATTAGCCATCCCACTGGCCTACAATTTCACAACATTGGTGTGACACATGGTGCTCACAAAAAGTAATGGATGCATTACTTTTAGCTTGAATTATTAAAATGTCCCAAAACGTTTAAACATTAATCAGACGAAACATGGGACTGCAGTTTGCAGATGTAAGGTGTTTTCCGACATTTTAGCAATTCAAACTGAATCTATGACGTCCCTTACTTTTTGTGAGCACTATATGTCACACCAATGTTGTGAAATTGTAGGCCAATGGGATGGCTAATCACTGATGTAACCGTTATTATACCCATTCTCAGAACTTGTAGTAATTCAAGCAGAAAAGTTAACGTGCCTTACTTTTTTTTGAGCATTATATGTCACTCTGGCCGAGGTTGGGTCGACGCCGAGAATGGGAGCCAACAATTATTGACTTCCATACCTTTGAATCTGCAACATCTGATCACATGCTTTTTGAATTCATGTACTTGGAAGGTAATGACGTAATGTTCACAAACACAGCACATGTATGTCCGAAAGTACATTAGCTGAGCTGTAAGCTTTTGATGTCTGCAGGCAAACACAAGGGTACCCCTTCTCTACGGGACGGCGTCCACTGTTTACGTATAGAACCCGACGAGGATGAAGAGAGTGACTGGAAGGGATTCTAACCAATCACCATCCACGTAACATTACGTCTTCGCCTTCATCGCGCAGTTTTCAGCCAATGGCCATCCTCCTACATTTTCATTGTCACAGAATATGTGACACTTTGTGTCAGTGTTGATGCCTTCCTAGGTTAAATTGTGAAAACAGCAGTATTCCGCCAACTGACCCTGGTTTTTATTTCTTAAGACTTAACCGATTGGTGTTCGCTTAAGAATCATCACAGTTGCAGGAATTGGATTGTCCTAATGGCTCAAGGTTAATGGCTCAGTGGCAGTGCCTGATTAGCCTTAGCGCCTTCTACTAGGCACCAAGTTAATCAGGCACTACCATTAATCTGCCACAGTTGGTTCATCTCCCATAGCAGGAGATAGAAGTACTTGCTCGGAGGCTCTTGTGAAAGTGATGATTTTTGTCAGGCCGTTACCATGCTCTACACATTACTAGTTGTGCATAATTCTTTCTGCCGTGGATGTTGTGAATGACTGTGTCCGCTAGTTGGAAGTCTATTTTGTGTTTGTTGTGACCTGCGCGTGGTCTTCTGCTTC
This sequence comes from Semisulcospira habei, assembly GCA_036245525.1. Lineage (NCBI taxonomy): Eukaryota > Metazoa > Mollusca > Gastropoda > Semisulcospiridae > Semisulcospira > Semisulcospira habei. The sequence goes on from BTPG01000002.1 coordinate 308,913,471, forward strand.
TTCTCAGTGCGACTTCTGTGACGAATCATTTCTCTTGTGTGTGGATGAAGGAGGATACCTCTGACGTGCATCAACATCATATTTGTATCGTCTGCGGCAGTGACGTGTTCGTTGTCATCTTGAGCTGAATTTTAATCGCATGTGTGTCTGTTGTGCTCAGAAGGGCTTGTTGAATTTAACTCATTCTACCCCAACACCGAAATCCCCAAATTTTGCCGTTGTCCTCTGAAGACTGCTTTGCAGTGCAGGACACAGATCGACCATGATAGTTCAAGGATGATGCTAGAATAGCTTGGCGCCCATAGGCGCCAAGCTATTCTGGCATCACCCTTGAACTATCATGGTCGATCCATATCTTGCTGTGGTGTGTCTGGGGTAGAATGAGTTAAGCCAATAATTCAGTGTCTGTACTAGAGGCCTTTGGATGGATACAGAAAAGTATCCTGATATTGAACTGTATAGGAAAGCGTCTGAGTTCCAAGATATAGTAATGAAAGTTGTTAGACCCAAGGCAGCATCCGAGGCGAATGTGAAGCCAAACAGCTGTAACTTTTATGGTTCAAATACGGCACGAGGCCATGCCTTACAAAGCCGGTCAAAGAAAAACTGTTGTAGGCGCCATTAGCAACTAGGCGATACGAGGGCTGGTCTGTGAATATGGACCTTTGCGGCTTTCATCCGTAAGGTCCGAATCACAGACCAGCACACGCTGATTATGAGTTTTAGATCCTATTGAGTTCACTGGTCTCCAGTGTTTTAACTTTCATTTAATCAATCCATTTTAGAGTTTTTGTCTGCTTTACTTTTTCACGTTCATGCTCAACATCTAACCTTTAGTTGTGTCTTTTGTTAAAACTTAGAATCACATTTAAAAGTAAGATCATGAATGCGAAGTAAACATGTTTACAGTTTTCCTGTGCTTTCTTTGTTTGTTGTCGGTCCCTGCTGTAGTCTAGCATTTAGCCGTTGTGTGCATGTTCCAAGTTTTGCCAGAACCATCGTGGTCCATGCGAAAGGGCACGGGCTCATGAGAATCTGTGTTTCTGGCTGGCAGAGGTTGGCTCCATTTTGATCCTCAGATTAAAGGACACAGCTCTTACAGGTGATGGTAGTAAGTGAATCTCTCTGATCTGAAGTGTGCTGAGCAAATTGTATGTCAATTGTATAATACCCAGATAAATTGCTGCTCCCCAAGCTTGCTGCTCAAGAGACATAGATTCACATGAGCCCCTGCGGACGCAGGGGCTCATGTGAATCTACGCCTCTTGCGGTTTTTTAAAAAATTGTTATTACTCAGACGGAGAGGCTTTCCGAGTTCACCGTGCGACTGTTGGCTAACGGATGCTAGCGGTCAAACGATGTGGCCGCACGATTCATTATTGATCGATGACCTGACCAAGGGAAAATAGGGAATGAAAGGCAATGACGCAGCGTGGGTCAGCAGGGGATGTGTGTGAAAGGCAATGACGCAGCGTGGGTCAGCAGGGGATGTGTGATTACTGGTCCCAGTATGTCAAGAAGAGTTGCAAGGTCTGTGTGTCGGTCTGTTACTTGATTTTGGACCCTACGGCCTACAATCGTAATTTGCAAAACTGCAGACCAGTGCACATTGACAGTCAACGATATGCCGAAAATGACTTCAGGCTTGGGTGGTCTACTTTGAAAAATAAATTGTAGTATTACTATTAGTCTCATAAAGGTGTCAAAAACAAACATAAGTGCAGTATCGTCAGGTTGTAAAATTGTTCAGTAACGCTCAGTTACTACCGGTCGTGCTGCACAACTGTGAAATATATTAAATCTGAAGTTTCAGTTGTAGTGACTACGAAATTTGCATATTAACCTCATTCTTTTTCAGCACAAGGTGATATAAATCACCTTGGTCTGAAAAGAAAATTATGTTTTCTGTGTCCGCTACTTGGTGACTATGAATCAGACAGCCTGAAAATGGGAGTAGAAATGATAGTATACGAGCACCCCACTTCTGTGCTATACTATACATATGCACCATACCCGCAGAAAGGTGCTTGAAGCCTCGAGTGTATCATGGGATGTTACACCCGTTACTCGAGAAGAGCCTGTATAATTAGCTTTGCTAGTGTCCAGATGCTGCGCTAATGGCGACAGGATAAGACTTTATTGATCCGTCACTAGGCTACTCTTTAGAATTGTTGGCGTTCCTGTCGCCTCATCATCATCTTCTTCTTCTCGAACGTCGTCACAATTGGAGTTTGGCTCTCAAAATGAAATCTGTGGTCTTCTGTAGCGCCTCCACAGGCCCGTACAGTTTCTCTTGTAGAGTGGCGGGCTTCGGCCATATCTCCTCCCTCAGCAGCTGGTTCCCACAGTCCTGGAGGATGTGGTCTGCTCTGCTTCTCCACAAGGGCAAAGGGGAGAAGGAGAGAGGTGGAAGCGTATGTGCAGGTGGAAATTGAGTCGGTTGTGCCCGGTCACCAGACGGAAGATGGTCACCTGCTCTTGTCTGGACAGCTGATGGTAACTGTCTAGGGGCCGTTGTGGTGGTCTGTACACAGACAATGATGGTCTTCATTTCTATGAAGCTGACTATATTCATTCGTCTTGTTCTTTCTCTGCGCCCACTTTTGCCATTCTGGCATCTTCTTCATTGCCTCATCTCGCCTCATCTCCAGCAATTTGCATGCATCCAGCAAAAAACATTTCTGGAGTTGGAGCCCAGAGCAGTTCCTTTCATGTTTCATTCAGTTCGTATAATGTTGACTTGTCTAACCTCAGGGCAATGTCCACCTTCTAGAGGCGTAGATACGGATCAGCCTCTGTGACCGCAGAAACTCGTGAGAATCCCATCCCTCTACTGGACCTCGTGTTCTGTGTCCTATTCAGACCCTCAAACTGAGTCTAACCCACTAGCACAAGGTTTTCGGGCCGACGTCGGCCGCAGTTGGCCCGCGCACGACAGTGCGCGGGTCATCTGCGGTCGATGTCGGCCCCGAGACCTCTGCGCACTGTGTAAAATCCAGCAGTCAGCCTTTGATGCAAGAAGTAGAGATTATCGCTAGCCCACGCAAATTATAAACTGGACCCTGATGACCCCGAGGGACAGCAACATAGGGTGACGTCAGCAAGAGGATATGATCCTTATGAGCTCCCGCAGCCTGCGGTGGAATATGAGCATATGTGCCTCTTGTCGACCTGCTGCAAACTTGCTTTCTCTGATGACCGTCAGGCACAGCATTGCAATGCGGGTTTTGTTTCAGGGTTCATATTATAAATATAGCCATGACATCAAAGTGCCAGCCTACATTCTGACTGGTGTGCCGTAGCTTCGGTTATCTAGGTATGCTTATTTGCTATCACTGCCTTTGAACACCTTGGGCCAGTTGCGTGAGATCGAGAGAGCCTAGTCCTGCGCCAGCCACTAAGCAAAGTGCTCCGCTATAGCGGAGCACCTTCCTTAGTGGCTGGCGCATGACTATACTCACTCACGCAACTGGCCCCTTATCTTTTATTCCCGGCACATCTCAGTTTATCTAAATAGAACTGCCCTCCCCCCCCCCCCCCCCCTCAAACACTCAAAGAAACGGGTATACAACAGAACTTGTTTAGTGAGCGACTACTTTTTTTTTTTTTTTTTTTTAAACAGAAAAATCGGTCTTAAAAGACACGTGCTGTCGTAAGTCTAGAAAGGCAATCGTCACCTGTCGGTAAGTTAACGGCCATCATTAGGTGGCTACATGACGGTCTGTAATGACAGATGATCTTTCATATGCCGGCGGTCGCTCAAACTGGGTTTGCCGGTGTATACATCCTGATGATTTTTTTTTTAAATCTTATAAGTATAGTATCTGTCTCTTTAAGGTTTTTTTTTTTTGTTTGTTTTTTTGTTTTTGTTTTGTTTTTTTTTTGGGGGGGGGATTAAGACGTGTTCTATATTATTTCTTGCTTATAGTATTTTGTTGTTGTCATTTCTGCCTATTTTACTGATACATTTCTTGTTAGTAGAATCTCATTAGGTTAATTGATTTAGTCAATGTACTATCATCATAATGATCGGTAGCTTTGCTCATTATCACAATAGCAATACACGGCCCGTCTCCGCTGACTCTAGACTTCACTCAATCAACGAGGCTGTGCACATGTTGTACGTATATTACAAAGTCGAGCAACAGTCCGTAAATCACCGCCGTTGGCTGCAGGCATTTCGCAGGCACATCCATCATCCCCGCATCTCATGAACTCAATACTTCATTTGGCTGTACCGACCTTCGTCAGCTGAACACCAGAAGGCTTCCTCGGTCTAAATGACAGAGAACGCTATCAGCAAGAAGCATAGATCCTCATGAGCCCCCGCATCCTAGCGGGGGCTCATGAGAATCTATGCCTCTTGCTGACGATGTGCGTTCAGGAATGTCAGTGGTTCAAACCTGCGGGCAAAATCAATTGCGGCCTCCTGTGTGTGTGTGTGTGTGTTGGACAGATCGACAGTTGCTTTAGGCTATCGTTGTTAGTTGATGGAAAAGGTAAATTCAGCCATGAACCTTCAAGGAAAGAGCAGACTTGAAACGAATAAGGTGTGTGGAGTGTGTGTGAAATTGTGCTGGCTCAATGTGTTTTGCAGCTGTTGTTTGTCTATCTGGTATTTTTAGATTGTTCGCACAAGTGGCAATACTACCTGTTAGGATCAGTCTACTGAAATAAATAAATTGGATGTGTTGCTTGTGTCACTAGTGTAGCGGTCAGGTTAAAGCAGCCTGCTTCAGCAATAACGGGTTAAAAGTTTGTTGTATCTCCATTATAACTGTTTGTACGTCGTACAACAATGTTGATGTAAAGGGCTAGTTTAACTCATTCTACCCCAACACCGAAATCCTTAAATTTTGCCGTTGTCCTTTGAACTGACTGCATTGCAGTGCAGGACACAGATCAACCATGATAGTTCAAGGGTGATGCCAGAATAGCTTGGCGCCCATGAGGCGCCAAGATATTCTGGCATCCCCCTTAAACTATCATGGTCGATCCTTATCTTGCTGTGGTGTGTCTGGGGTAGAATGAGTTAAGTATTGAAGTTTGAATGTCGTCAAATGATGGAAGCCGTTTCTGCTCTTCCTCACCTTTGTGTGTAGGAGAGTTCCACCCACGTGCATCAGGGGCCGCAATAGAACACGCCATTGACGGTGTTACGAACACGTGCTTACTCGCATGGATTTAGAAAATTGAGAAGGGTGGAAACGTCTTAACTGAGGCAAGTGACAGCATTGAAATCTCTTGTTGTGGCAAATTTCAGCAGTTCACTTTAAAGTGGAGGGGAAAAAACTTCGACCGCCTAGGATAAATGAAGGCAGTTTTCCACTGTCAGTAACATCTGCAATCGCCTTAACTCATTCTACCCCAACACCGAAATCCCAAAATGTTGCCGTTGTCCTCTGAAACTGCACTCTAGTGCAAGACACAGATCGACCATGATAGTTCAAAGGTGATGCCAGAATAGCTTGGCGCCCATAGGCGCCAAGCTATTCTGGCATCACCTTTGAACTATCATGGTCGATCCTTATCTTGCTGTGGTGTGCCTGGGGTAGAATGAGTTAACTTACTGGGCCTAACCCGTTCAGAACCAGCTGACGCAGACGCTGTGTTTCTGCAATCGTCGTTAATTCAATTCCAGAAAAACTCTTATTGGTCCCAAAATCATGGCTTCGTAGTGCTGTCAGCAAGAGGCATAGCGGATCCTGAAGAGACGCCGCAACTGCGGGGGCTCACCAGGATCTATACCTCTTGCAGTTGAATGGTGTTCACAATTATCGGCACGGAATGGGTTAATTTGTGTGAAGCCAGGTCTGTGACATAGCACCCTATGTCTGTAAACCAGACCAACACTAAATGATTGCCTTTCAAGTGACTGTGATAGGCCGGGTCTTCTACTGTACAGTGTACCACTAAGTCCCCTACTGCGTAGCGCCTGACACTGATTCGAGTTGTCTGCTGGCCTAATTGTTGTGATGGTTTATTACTGCCAACTGTCCCATCCATAAACTAACAGTATTACTTACGAATACTGATGTGTGACTTCAACACAATAGATGCGAATTATTTCCTTACTCAGTTACTGCATTTAAGCAGTTTCAAAAAAACTGTAGTCGAAACTATGACAAATAAATGAGTATGATGGGCCGTAAATCTGACACTTGTTTCATCATATTTTCTCAATTTACGGCTGCGAAAAATAACATCGCAGTAACATACAATTAAGTTCTTCACAAGAGACGTAAACACGGCATCGTGTTTACCGGCTGACAGCAAACCACTGTAGGCCAAAGTAATCAGACATTCCGCGTGTATAATGTTGCAGCGACATTTTGACAAATTGTCTTTTGATCTGGGTCATGCCTGGAGATGGAGCCCAGAGCAGTTCCTTTCATGTTTCATTCAGTTCGTATAATGTTGACTTGTCTAACCTCAGGGCAATGTCCACCGTCTAGAGGCGTAGATACGGATCAGCCTCTGTGGCCGCAGAAACTCGTGAGAATCACATCCCTCGATACTGGACCTCGTGACCCTCAAACTGAGTCTAACCCACTAGCACAAGGTTTTCGGGCCTACATCGGCCGCAGTTGGCCCGCGCACGACAGTGCGCGGGTCACTGCGGCCGATGTCGGCCCGGAGACCTCTGCGCACTGTGTAAAATCCAGCAGTCAGCCTTTGATGCAGGAAGTATAGATTATCGCGAGCCCACGCACTCACGCTGATGCCTCAGTCCTGTTGCCGGCGCCAGAAATAGATTCATTTTCATCCTCAGGCTGAGGAAATCGGTCGGATTTCTTTCCACGACTGTTCTAGCCATCTTACTGGGCACATCTCCAAAGGTCACTGATTTGATAGCCTGCTGCAGGTTGTTGGCCTACGTAATCTTTTTTGGAGGTTTCACCGTCCAGCTCACACTGCCAGACAATCAGCAGAAAAATGTATTAGGATAGCGACAGTGACACGTCTGCTTGTTTGGAAAAGATTCTGGCTCGGATGGTGAAAAGTGCAGGACTGAAAAATTAACCCTTTGGGTGTGGCCGGTAGCGATTTGGGTCGAGGTGATTCCTGCAGGAATGACCTCGACCCAAATCGCTACCCACACCAAAGAGTATAGAGGCAATTGAGAAAGCGCATCGCCACACGAGCAGCGTCAATCGATCAACTTAATTTAACACATCAGTTCTACCCCAGGACTGAAATCCCCAAATTTTGAAATTGCCCTCTGAATGACTGTATTACAATGCTAGAGACAAATCGAGCACAGCTTGGCGCATATGCGTGCCAAAGGCTATTCTGGTACCACCCTTGAACTATCATGCTCGATCCGTGTCTTGCTGTGGTGTGTCGGGGCTGTTTGAGTTAAAAAGGTTGGTCAGTGTTGTCTAGAACTTGGCTGGATATATACTTGTTACTTCATTTATACTTTGAAATGCTTGAAGAATTATGAGAAGGACAAGAAACGAGTGGTTCGTTCTTTCATTTCAAGCCTTGTCTGCCTTCATACTTCTGGTCTGTGGTATGCCTTAGCAGTTCAGGGCTTTTGGGCTATAGTTAGGTCTATTGTCCACGGTGGGTAACCGAGCGGCATACGATACGATGCATTCTCCATAACATGACAACATAGAAGTAACTCGAGCCAGCAATAGACATAGATTCTCACGAGCCCCTGCTCTTGCGGGGGCTCATGAGAATCTGTGCCTCTTTTAGACGTTGGGCGTTTTGCCTGCAGTAGGGGGATCGGTCCCGACAGGCCACGTATATTTTTGTACCAGCGGGCATGCAGAGGTGTCATGCCAGCAATTAGTGTGAGGTGTATTGCATTGACCTTTACATTGATACGAGCAGAACACAAAGGACATAGATAATTCACACTTTCTTATTCACATCGTCACTAATACAACCGCATGATATGCAGCAGTTTCATAGATTTTGTTCAATGGTACAGTTCAATGTATCGAAACAAATCAGCACCAGGTGTACATCGTTCTGTGCTCAGTCATGGTAGTCTATCTCAAGCACAGGTATTGTACCGGCGTCTTCTGCTGGAAATTGTGCTGCAGACTGAGTGTTGTTCCTGGGTTAAGACCCGGCCGATGACCCTTTCTTACAACTGGAGTAAATTTGCCTCATCCTTACAGCAAGAAACATAGAATATCACTGATAAGACACTGGTTGCAGGGGCTCATAAGAATCTAAGGCTGTTGCAGATGTTTTAGGAATATTACTCAACCTTTGACCAGCCCTGTGTGTGCGGACAGTATATATTGATGATAAGCTGGTGTCTGTTGGGTCACGGTCCCAGCCTCAGCTGTGACCCAAGTGCACTCTGTGGATCGCCTCAGCCGGCAGTTTACGGCAGAGTCACGACCAAACCACTGTATCCCAATTTATCCCAAACACATCCTCCCGGCGTATCAGGATCACAATACTACATAGGACCAATTTCTGCCAATTTCTAACTTAGGTTAGGGAGGCATTGGCCCCCAACCACTGTGACAACAGAAAAACACCATGGCAGTTGAACGGCCGTCACTTCACTGACTGGGGTGGCTGCTGCAGGGACTCATGAGAGTCTATGTCTCTTGGAGATAAAAACTATCCACGCGACTGAGCCTCTAAGCGGCTTTAGAGGGGGCGAAAGAAGACTACCGGGTGTACTCAGCCTATTTATTACGCTCATTTTATGTCAGGGGGAGTACTTTTGTGAGATGGAAAGTATTCGACCTTGGTTGAAAAGCATGCTTGGTCGAGAGAAGATCCTCTTAACCCGTACATAAATTATGCTGTACACCGCAATGGGACAGGAAGGTGTGGCTGTAAAAGGATTTATTGATGCGAAATAACACGATGTCCTTTCATTCAGAAAAGAGAGAATACATTATCGACGGTGTCAGTGGTTACACAATTCTTGGCGAAAGCCTGGTGTCCCTGCTAACGCGCCTGGCACTCGCAGTCATATTTTAGGCGGTTGATGTAGCGGGGCAGAAATGTCCTTGAGTTCGCGGACGAAAGGATGAAGCGACTAATTAACCCCTTCCCTGCCACTGCACGTACATTTTTGTTTCTGAAATCAGTCGCAAAAGCCAACGCCGTCCAAAAAACATGGACACAAACAGGTCTCAGCAAGAGGCATAGATCCTCATGAGCCCCCGCAGTCCCGGGGGCTCATGAGGATCTATGTCTCTTGAATTTGGATCGCGTTCACTTTTTCTTGGCGCTGACGGGGTTAACAGGGCACCAACCACAAGCAACAGCCATCGCTGATGTGTGCAGTCACTACATGATTTACAAGATGTGCACATCTAAAGTTTCCTCAAACAAGGAAATGAAACGTTAACACTGCAAGTGAAAGATTTACGTTTATAAAGAAGCCGTGTGACATCTGCCGTTGTCAAACTAAAACAAGAACAAGTGCAAAAACTGTGGAGGGAATGAGGTACGGATGGAGAGAGAGAGAGAGAGAGAGAGAGCAGGGCGGATCTTGGTGTGTGTGTGTGTGTGCGTGTGTGTGTATGTGTGGAAGGGGGGGGGGGAGGTCCAGGGATTCCTTGAAAATGCTATAACAAAGTCCCTTTTGGGGTAGTTTGCCTCTCCCCCCTCCCTCCCCATCCCCAGTCGTTTGATATTTTGGCAAGGGGCGATAGTCCCGACACACGGAGGCCTTCTGTGTCTGGTTGAACGTCCTAAACAAAAACTTGACCCCCGCCCCCCCCTCCCCCTCGAGGTTACTCAGTTCCGCCTCTGGGGAGAGAGAGGAGAGAGACACATTCCCTCTTCCCTTATCTGTTACACTTTTATTTTTATGGTTATGTCTGTGTTTGTTTGCGTCACAAAGCGCCACAGAGCACGGTTAGGCTGCCAAGTTTCAACAAGAACTTTCCAAAGTGTCGACCTGTTTTCATGTCACTCTGAGGCGCAAAATCAGACTTCTCCGGCCTTGGCTGGAGGAGCAGAGAGGTACATGTATACTAATACTAATGGTCAAAACTTAAGGGCCACTTTTTATCGCAGACGCACCGACAACACCACACAAATAATGTAACAATACTTGGAGTCAGTACTTTGCTAATTTATTCAGTAACAATTTCATTTAAGTTTTGAGTAAATCAAGCAATTGTAACAACAGCAGTACGTTAGAATGTTCACCCACCCCTCATTTGAAAAGTCACACAAGACTGGTCCAGTCAGTAGCGAGTGTAACCACCGTTTGCAGCCAAGCATTCAATGCAGCGTTGACGCATGGGGTTCACCAGGGTTCGGAGAACATGTTGTGGGATCGCTTCCCACTCTTGATGCAGAAACTGAGTCAGCTGAGGGACGCCTTGAGGTGGGGGGTGGTTGCTGACTACACGTTGCCCAGCACGTTCCAGAGGTGCTCGATGAGAGCCAGATCAGGTGAACGAGTTGGCCACTCCATCCTCATGATGCCCCGTTGCTCAAGGTACTCATCCAACACACGGGCGCGATGAGGTCGAGCATTGTCGTCCTGCAGAACAGCATTGTCGCCTATGGCTTGGAGAGCTGGCTAGATGAGGGGCTGCACAATCTCGTCACGATATCGCAGTCTAGTCAGGGTGCCTCGGATGACGTGGAGGGGGGTCCTGCCTTCCCTGCTGAAGCCTGCCCAGACCATGACTGAGCCTCCTCCGTAGCGATCTACCTCTTGGATGCATCCATCCGTGCTTCGCTCGCCCTGGCGTCTCCAGACCCTCATCCTGCCGTCGTTTAAGGACACAGTGAACTGCGACTCATCAGTAAACAGAACCTGAGTCCACTGGAGTCTGTTCCACTTCACATGTTGACGACACCAGGCAACCCGGGCTCTGCGATGAGTTGGAATGAGGGGTATTCTCACTGCTGATCTGCATGAAGCCAGGCCAATTTCGCGCAGACGTCGGCAGACTGTGCTTCTGCTGACGTTAATGTTTGAAGCTTGCATCAGTTGACGTCGCAGAGTGGTTGACGTGACAGTTCGGTTGCGCAGAGCCGCCACACCGAGGTATCTGTCCTCCCTTCTGCTGGTGCAGCGCGGGCGTCATGAGCAGGGTCGTCGTTTTGCCCTTCCAGTTTCTTGGAATCGTGCCAGCAGCCTCTGGATCACTGAATGGGACACCCCAAGACGTCCCCCAACTTCTCGTCCGGAAATTCCATCTTGCAGCCATGCTAGTGCCCGACCTTGATCTACTGGCGTTACGCTTTGTCGTGGTGGCATGGTTAGGAAAGTGACAATTATGCCCATACTGTACCGGTATTTGTAGCGAAACAGAAGTGCTCAGTGTTCACGACTGACCCCTTTAGCACGTGCATCACGACTTTACCGAGTTTTTCCACCTGCCTGCTTGGGTACGCTTGCCAATATCGCACAGCTTTTCACAAAAACTGACGATGTTTCACGTGCATTTGACACGTTCGTGGAAATTGATGAATTGTTGTCTATTGTTCCCTGTACACTGGACTGTCTAAGGTCAACTTTTAACCCATTTGGATCGAAAGAACATATGTATTTTATTAGCGTACTTGCGACGATAAACAATGACACAAAAAGTGTGGTGGCCCTTAAGTTTTGACCATTAATATATTAGTGATGACGCCGGCGGGTCCCATACCAGCAAGAGGCACGGATTCTCATGAGCCCCTGCACCTGCAGGGGCTCATGAGAATCCGTGCTTCTTGTAGATGGAAGGATGGGCTGACGGTTAGTTCCATGTGTACAGGCCTTTTTCCACTGTCAATGAAGATTGCGTCATTACACACCGTCAGTGCGCCATCATTCAATTTTGATCAGCACGCAATGCAGTATTTCATTTTCAACATTTAAAAAAAAAAAATTGGGGGAGGGGGGGGGGGTTGCAATTTCACAGCAGCACCAATGACAGAGATAAGCCAGGCACTACCTTCCAGCTGTCATGGTCAAACGATCCACGTCCCTTCCCTCCTTCGTCTTGAAGGGCAAAAAGTGTCACCTGTCATGAACCTGTTCAGTGCCGAAAATTTGAGCACCACCCAACTGCAAGAGGCATAGATCCTCATGAGCCCCCGCAGTTGCGGGGGCTCATGAAGATCTATGCATCTTGCTGGTAACAGTTTCAATCCATGTTCCTGGGATAACTGTAGGGCTTTTGGTGTTGAATTCACGAAGATTGCGGAAACACAATCTGCGTTAACTGACACTGACACAAGTCCATTATTTTTTTTTTTTTTTTTTTGTTGGGGGGGGGGGGGGCGACAACCTCCTTAATAATGATCTTTAGTGACTGGTGGTCGCTCAACACAGGTGCTGCTGTAAGATGAAATGATACAAACTTGTCGAAATCTGATCTTACCTTAACACCGACGAGCTGCGGTTAGGGTGTGCCAATATGACATTGTATTTCGACACCTACATTACTGTTTTTCCTAGGAATACGTCAGATGCCTGTTTTGCTCCATGTGGGAGTATTGTGTAATACCCGTGGCCTTTTCGTGCGCAACGTGACTCGCTTACATTTTTTTAAAAGATCATTTTAGTTCTCATCACTAAGTTTCATCTCCTTTTCTAGGCAAAATCAGTGTACAGTTTCAGTAACTCCGCGCCGTACCCTTTGTCTGTGTGTCACCTACTGGATCGTCAGTCACACGCCTTAATGTTCCTTGACTCCCTCTGTCAAAGGAGAGCAGATGTAAATACGAATCATATTTACTTAAAAGAGGCATAGATTCTCATGAGCCCCTGCTTCACAGGGGCTCATGATAATCAGGCTATGCCTCTTGCAGCTAATGGATGTAAGTTGACACTTCCCTGTTAATGTAAGTTTTCTGTTCTTACTGTTTATCCATGTCGATAAAAAGGGATAGACTGCATTTTTTGTGTGTGAAATATGTCCGGCTGTAATAAGATCCGAAACCGTGCTTTACGCATGAATTATTTTACTCGTATGTGCGTGTGTCAGTGTGGGTAAATTGCGTGTATGAAGTGGTGTAATCAGTTGTTCCGTGGTCGATATGGAGATGTTGATGTATAACTCTTATATTCCGGCCCTAACGTACTCCGTCACATATTTTACTGTCATTGCGTGTTTGTGGGTACTGTCAGTGATTTCAAATCGCTATATATGTTTATACATCAAAATATTTATTCGCCTTTAGTTGATGATTTTCACTTGTGACGTCCCGTCATTGGAACCATTTTCGGCACAAAAGGAAGAACTAATTATGTTAGAATGGTGTTTCAGTTTCATTCGGTGTTGCATGTATATAAGTTCATATACATAGGCCTACATAATATGTATATAAAATAATCAATACACCCATTTTTAATCGTTTGGCTGTAGCGCCGCGTTTGGTTGTCCTGAGGCGATTCCTGCAGGACTGAATCAGTCACTCGAGGTGATTTCTGCAACGATCACCACGATAAAAATCGCTGCCGACATTTCCAAGACAATCTCATCCACAAGCATGTTCCCTTTCAAGTGACAGCTCTATGATAACTCAGTGATTTCCAGCTTGTTTCTGTGCCGTTGCAACATTGATAGCAGCGCTAAGGGCGACCACTCCTTCGTCGACGAAGGATTGGTCGCCCGTGGCTTGCTGGTTGATTGCGTCCTCAACCCCTTCATTGCGGCCGAGAACTGAAAAGTGAACGCGATCCAGCTGCAAGAGGCATAGATTCTCATGAGCCCCCGCGACCGCGGGGGCTCATGAGAATCTATGCCTCTTGCTGAGACCAATGCGTATCCACGTTCCGCTTTGGACAGCTGTTGTGGCTGTTGGTCGTTCGATGAACAGAGATTTCAACCCCAAACAAAATGTAGGTACGTTGGCAGGTAAGGGCGGTAAATAGGTGTTAGGTGAGCACGTGTTTATGGGGCGCCGTATTGTCGACTGACTCGAGAAACGAGCGTTTCCACCGCCTGAGTGTCTCGATCTTTTCTGCCCTTTGACGGCACTCAAAACGAGACGCTAAGTCCGTTTTTGTGAAAAGCAAGGCCTTCATTGCGTAACTCATACAATGAAAACCTGCTTTTCACAAAAATCGGACTTGCCGTTTAGTTTTGATTTCACTGGGCTATCTTCTATTACCACCATCAAACCACTGGACCCAGTTAGCGAAGACTCTCGACGGCTGTGCGCGGGGCCGCCACTGCGACCGATGTAGGCCGGAGAGACGTTTTGCCGGTGGGTAATAGTTTGACAGTGGAACATAAACGGTCGATTCTGCACATCAGCACGCATAGTGAAAAACGCGTTCCTCGTTTGAGGCCTGTCAAACTAGTGTTCAAAGTGAAGAACATGTGAAAGTTGGATTCATGTGTTAACGTTTTGCATTTAACCCATTGGCTGTCTGTCGGTTGCTGAAATCAGTCAGTGATTCTGCAGGAATCACCGAGACAAGAACCGCGATCCGCGACAGCCAAAGGGTTAAACTTGGTGAAAGTTTGTGCTTCATTTCACAAAGACTCTGTACGCGTTTTTGGAATTTAAAGCGCAACATAATTTCTGAATCACGTAATGTAAATGGTTGTTATCAAGTCTGTTTGTGGTTCTAGTAACGGCTGTGTAAAGTGACAACTTGACTCTGGCCATGCCAGTGCCGGCTCGGAAAGGAGTTGGTATCCTTTACTGAGAATAAAATAATGAGTGAGTTTTCTCAGTGTGTCTTGCTGTCGGAATGTTAACTCATTCGAGACGTGCCGCATACGCATACGCGGCCATTGGCCGCGTATCCGTATGCGACACGTCGCGAATGTGTGAAGGAACGTTAAAGTGGCCAACCAATCTCTGTGTGTGCGCGTGTGTGTACTATGTGTGTGCTATTTGTTTGCTGCTCTCAAGGAAATAATGTTGAGGTTACGTTTGCAACGAACGACCACCCATCAACGAAGTAGAGCGAAATCGCGGTTCAAAGCCAGCTTGTACGACTAACATAGTCAACACTCCAAACATCTCTAAGAGGCATATATCCACATTAGCCCTCCGGTCGCATAGTGCCGGGTAATCTGTGAACCAGCTTGTACGACTAACATAGTCAACACTCCAAACATCTCTAAGAGGCATAATATCCTCATTAGCCCTCCGGTCGCATAGTGCCGGGTAATCTGTGAACCAGCTTGTACCACTAACATAGTCAACACTCCAAACATCTCTAAGAGGCATCTCTCTTGTCTCTTGGCTTGACTTCGCGAACGAAGATTCTATAGGGCTTGCCCACGTCGTCTGCAGGCATTTTCGTGGCTGCGGAGGCCAATCCGGGACAGGCAGGTTCGACCGCAGTGGCTGCAGGGGAAGGTCTGGTCAGGGTTCTGAGTTACGACAACTCTGTTTTTTCTTCTGAGCCGCTTGTCCTTAAGGTTAGCTCTGCGAAAGTCCTCAAAGGAGACGGCTGCCTTGTGAATGGTGGAGCGCCAGGTGTCACGGTCCGCAGCAAGCGAAGACCACTGGCGGTGGTCGATTTGGCAGGCACTAAGTGACTTCTTGAGACCGTCTTTGTATCTCTTCTTTGGTGCCCCTCTGTCTCGGTGTCCAGTGGCGAGCTCGCCGAACAGAGTGATCTTGGGTAGGCGATGATCCTCCATCCTGGAGACGTGCCCCGCCCAGCGAAGCTGTGTCCGCAGCAGCAAAGCCTCGATGCTCACAGTTTCCGCCTGTTCAAGGACCTCGACGTTGGTGACATAGTCACTCCAGTGAATGCCCAGGATGGTACGCAGGCAGCGCTGGTGAAAGCGTTCGAGGAGTCGTAGTTGGCTGCGGTAGAGGGCCCAGGACTCGGAACCATACAGCAGGGTGGTGAGGACGACAGCTCTGTACACGCTGATCTTGGTGCCTTTTTTCAGCAGTTGATTGTGCCACACCCGCTTGAATAGTCGCCCGAAAGCACTGTTCGCTTTTGCCAGCCTGTTGTCCAGCTCCTTGTCCAGCTTGGCGTCTGACGTGATGATGCAGCCAAGGTAGGTAAACTGGTGTACAGACTTCAGTTCGGACTCGCCGATGGTGATGTTGGGAGGGCGATGCTCTTCCTTGGGTGCCGGCTGATGAAGGACCTCTGTCTTTTTCAGACTGACATCAAGTCCAAAGAGCTGGGCAGCATCTGCGAAGCAGGACGTAATGCGCTGCAAGGCTCTCTCTGTGTGTGCAACGAGGGCAGCGTCATCAGCGAAGAGCAGCTCACGAATCAGTTGGTCTAGGGTTTTCGTGTGGGCCTGCAGTCGTCTGAGGTTGAACAGGCTGCCATCGAGTGTGTGGGCCTGCAGTCGTCTGAGGTTGAACAGGCTGCCATCGAGACGATACCTGATGTACACTGCGTCGTCATCGTCGAGGTCCACTGTGGCCTGCTTCAACATCATGCTGAAGAAGATG
Source organism: Semisulcospira habei (assembly GCA_036245525.1). Taxonomy (NCBI): domain Eukaryota; kingdom Metazoa; phylum Mollusca; class Gastropoda; family Semisulcospiridae; genus Semisulcospira; species Semisulcospira habei. The sequence goes on from BTPG01000002.1 coordinate 308,929,803, forward strand.
GTGAAGAGGGTCGGTGCCAGCACGCAGCCTTGCTTCTAAGAGGCATATATCCTCATTAACCCTCCGGTCGCATAGTGCCGGGTCAAATCTGTGCCTCTTGAAGTTGTTTGGAGCGTTGTCTAAGCATTAGATACATGCTAGTTAGCCGCCGTGACTTCGCTCTCGCTCGCTGTAGAGAGTCGTTCGGCGTAAACTTGACGTAACCTCACTATTCAATCAAACAAACAACTCGAGTTTTGCCCGAAACGGCAAAGCTTCCAATGACAAAGCGGAAAACTGCTTTCAATTCTTTCGATTTATTTTAGAAGAGCACGATACGCCACAAAATGCACAAAATGTACCTTATGTTATGCAGCGCTGCAACTGATGAGTTGTAGTAAGCACTTTACACCGTATCAGATTATGACATAATGTGATCTAGATATTCAGTATCTCACCCTGATGGAAACGTGAGCCCAAGACGGACAAAGGGAGAGAAATGCTCTTGTCATTTGTGGAGTGCTTTGTACACACAGACTCCAAGCTGTCTATGTAGGGTTCCCTCGGGCAGGGAGATCACATTACCGTTCAAACTGTACTGACAACGATCCCGTTGGTAAATTCCCAAATTTCGAACAAACAAATGTGGCAGTGGTCTGATGACTGTTGTTCTGGAGATAGATCAACGATGACAGTTCAAGGGTGGTGCCAGAATAGCTTGGCGCCTTAGGCGGCGCCAAGCTATTCTGGCACCACTCTTGAACTATCACGGTCGATCAACCTTTTGTGACTCTTCTGTTTTAGTGTGTGTGTTACTCGGATTGGAGATCGGTGGATTCGCTGGTTTTTCAGTATGTTCGTGTTCGTGGCCACTACATTCAGTGCTTTTATTGACACTGAAGATGTTAATTACACTCATCTCGAAAGTCATGAAAAAATGTCAAACTATGAAAGCTGCTTTCCGCTTATTTGTCAGTTGTGGTGATTTCCTCAAAAGACGAACACCGATGCCCTAGTAGATCGTTAGTAGCAGTCCCGGTGTTAGGGGACATATATTATATTATAAATAAAAATGGACTGCTACAAAAAGAAACTGTGAAGGTCAAGGCAAAAGGAGTTATTCCTAAATGAGAATCAGGGCCGCCAAGACAGTAAGCTGAGCCCCTTTATAGTAGGTTGCGCCCCTAAATAGATATGACTATACTGAAAAGGACCGTCTCGCCCACTGCAGCATGTGTCTTCTTAGCAGTCGTAGTGTTAACACTGACCGTGGACTCAGTGATGTCAATGAGGCAACTCCTTGCAAGCAAGAGGCATATATTCTCATGAGCCCCTGAGAATGCAGGGGCTCATGAGTATACGCCTCTTGCAGATAGCCTTGCGAGCCGGCTGTGTTTAATAGATATATGAAGTCCGTGCAATTTTTGACCTGGCATCTGGCCACGTATTTTCGCACAGTTCAAGGCTGTGAAACATTGACTGTACAGAAAATCGCCAATGCCAAATACATGAACTAGCAGAACTTGGCGCGGCTTTGATGTTTGCTCCAGCGGAACTAGCGGCTAGTGTAATTTAGAGCAATTTGCTCCCCAGACTGTTAAAGGCGCGAATCATGTGTACAATCGCACCTCTGAGCCAGAGCCACCAACAGTAGTGTCCGAAAAACAAACATAGATGAAACCAGTTTCTTTCAGCGACAGGAAGAGGTCGCCACGGGCCTCTACAAATGCACTAGAGAATCATGAGGATATATGCCTCGTGCAGATGAGAAGTTATCGGCTGAATGGTTGTGTTTTTACAAGTCAAATCAGTCGGCCGGCTGGCTATCAAGTATCAGCGTGAATACTGCATGCACTAAGCGCCCGGCACTGGAAACTGAAGCAAACGGTCAGACGGCCAGACGGTCATACATTGAACCGGCTGCGGGTGACCCTGGAAACCTCACAGCCCAAGACACATACCAAGTAAGCAAAGGTCCTCGGGCACCACGACGGCCGCAGCGGTGGGCCCGAAGACGTTTCATTTTATAAATCCTCACGATACTCATTGAGTTGATTCCGCAACATTTTCGCCGATCGTGATTTATCCGCTGACTGCGGAGTGAAAAATTGAACACCACCCAACTGCAAGAGGTACGGACTCCTCATGAGCCCCCGCAGTTGCGGGGTCTCATGAGGACCTATGTCTCTTGCTGAAACCGCTTTGTCTTCATGTTCCTCACTGAAACGGCTGCTGCTTTATAGGTTTGAATTAACTCATTTTACCCCAGACACACTACAGCAAGATAAGGATCGACCATGATAGTTCAAGGGTGATGCCAGAATGCCTGTGGGCGCCAAGCTATTCTGCGGCATCACCCTTGAACTATCAAGGTTGATCTGTGTCCTGCACTGCAATGCAGTCTTCACAGAACAACGGCAAAATTTGGGGATTTCGGTGTTGGGGTAGAATGAGTTAAGAAAGATTTCAGAAACACAATCTGGTTGGCAGTCAACTGGCAGAGCCACCATTTCCTTGTCAACTATGGAGGAGTAGTCAGGAACACGTAACAAGTAATTCTAATGGAGGGAACTGTGTATTATTGATCGGTGATCAAAGCACACACACACGTAGAGAGAGAGAGAGAGAGAGAGAGAGAGGGGGGGGGGGGTCTGCTACGTGACTGGAAGCAGTAAATGCCAGGCCCCCAAGTCGGGGGCGTATCTCATACATTTACTGGATTTCCAGTCCCTTGATGACTGGAAATGTATGTCTAGGTCCTCCTTTTGGGGGTCCAGATTGTATTGGCCATTGTGGACAGCTGTTTCGGTCTCGAAAACCTCATCACGGCGGTCCATCGGTTGCGCTGGAGGAAAGCAAGGAACTTCTGGTTTCTGACCTGCAAAGAAAACCATATTTTACTGTCGTTTCTGCAGGAGGCATACATTCCAGGCCACCACCTAGAGCTAACTTTTCATGCATCATGAGACAGAGCCTACAAAAAAGGGGGAAGGGTATGCAGTCGAAATTGTAGTAATAAAGTAAACCGAAAGGGGCCACTGCCAGTGTCTATAAATGTCAGAATTTCCGCCGTGAGATGGCCTTAATTACCTGTTCGGCGTTAAACCCAAATAACTAACTGTCAGAATTTAACAGGGTGCATCACCCAAAACGTTTGTCATGCAGTGTTACGGACATATTAACCCCTTCACAGCCAGTGGACGCAGACTATGTTTTCAAATAGTAATTTCAACGTCGAAGATCTCCTGTCGTCAAATGAACGTGGCTACAAAGTGGTTTCAGCAAGAGGCATAGATCCTCATGAGCCACCACAACCGCGGGGGCTCATGAGGATCTATACCTGTTGTAGTTGGATGATTCAAGATTCAGATAGTTTATTAATCCGATTAAATGAAAAATTACATCGTCTTGTCTCAGTAGGAAAATAATTAAAACAAATAAACATATAAATTACTTTTAGTTAGGAGCGGACTGGTGCCACTGAGTGCAAGATAAGCCATCGGTGGCAGTAGCCGGGCGTCATGGAGGCAAATAATCATTAGCGCGCGCCTGGTCAGGCAGACTGGTTCATGGTGCTAGAAGGGAGCGCTCTGCCATTACCCTACAGATGTGTGTATCTGCTGTCAAACATGCTGCAGGGTATGTAGAAAACTGATGGAGAGGAGATAGAGGACGGACATTGCCCATAGGCATAACACACCACACATCAGTAGTCCGTAACAGAGATTATAGAAGGAATAGTTGATGCCAGAGAGTGACCTAAATAGCCTGCTCGCAGCGGGGAGTGGCTGCCGCATACCACAGAAGCAGGTGGCTGGCCAAACTAAAGAGTAGGAAATCGGGCTAACTGCACGGCCGTGTCTTATGATGCAAGTGATGTGTTTTTATTTTACGATATGTCCTATGTGATTCGTAAGTAGCTTAATTATATTTTGCTGTGTTTTATGCTCTTCTTTTTAAGTTGCGCAGCACCGCAACGATTTCCTAATGTATTATTACATATGGAAATAAAGTAGTATGCATCCACACATAAAAACAATGCAGTAAAACTGTTGCCGCTAGGATTTCATGTGGAAGGAAAACAGAAGATAGAGGTTGAAAACCCTTTAAATTAGATACAAGGAACGACGTTTCGGATCAAAGATCCTTCTTCAGGTGACATGGAAACAAACGTAGAACAGAAAAGAACAAACGATAGAAAGAAAAGACATCATCCTGTAGCGTAAAAAATGACAGTGACTTAGATAGCCTGCTCGCAGCATTGAAACATTTCATCTGCAAACATCATCTGAAGATCGACACCACAACCGTCCTCCGCTTAGCAAAACTGGTGCTGTCCCATGAATTCCCTTCAATTTATGGGTCAGCACTACAAACATAAGAAAGGAATCGCCATGGGAACTAAAATGGGGCCCGCCTATGCCTGACTGTCTGCGGGCTACGTGGAGGAGAAGATTTTCAATAAATACACAGGACCTCTGCCAGACCTCTTCAAGCGCTACATCGACGACTGCTTGGGCGTCACCTCAAGAAGCATGGCTGAAACACTACAGTTCATCAACTTCATCTCATCATTTCATCCATCTCTCCGATTCACGCAAGAGATTTCCGAGGAGTCTGTGCCCTTCCTCGACATCCAAATATCCACCAAAGCCGACTCGGACAAACTCCATACTTATTCTCCCAATTTCTGCGACTCCGTCGGATCTGCAGCAGCGACGACGACTTCACCAAACAGACCCAAACCATGGCCACTTTTTTCTCACACCAGGGATATCCGCAAGACATCGTCAACACCGCTCGTTCTAAAGCTGAGACCACAAGCAGAAGTGAAGCTTTGCGGGAGAAAACTGACAGTGCTGCAGAGGACCGGCCGGTCCTGTGTATCACGTATCATCCTCACAACATCACCATCAAAAACATTCTCCTCAAAAACTTCCACATCATTCAGAATGACACAGTATTGAAAGACATATTTTCTGAGCCACCGCTGGTCGCTTACAAACGTGACACTACGCGATCATCTTGTTCAAAGTTCCCTTCGCGCATCTAACACCTTTCCGCCTGGCACAGCCTACCCTTGTCAGCAACCACACTGCAAAGCATGTCCGTACATCAACACATCCCCCGTCATCACCGGACCCTTGTCATCTTTCACTGTCCACCAATCATTCACATGCCAGTCATCAGATATTGTCTATGTCATCTCATGTTCTCACTGCCCAAAGATGCTGTATGTGGGGGAGACATACTGTACACTCCCTGAACGATGCGAGGAGCATGTTCGTTCGATCCGCCTCGGATACAACAACCAGGTTGGACGTCATTTCAACGAACCTCCTCATAGCCTCACACATTTCAGCATACGCATCCTTTTGCAAAATACACCCAACTTCATCCGCCGCAAAATGACAGAATCCTTTCTCGCGGACAGGCTTGGCACTTACCATCCGCGCGGCTTGAACATTCGCTCCTAGGGATGTTTGCTCGGGCTGATGGGTGGTTGGTGCCAGACTTGACCTCACTGTTAATACTTGATGCTAATGTTGAAACTTGATGCTACCGTTGCACTGATGTGTGCGTGTGTGTGTGTGTGTGTGTGTGTGTGTGTGTGTGTGTGTGTGTGTGTGTGTGTGTGTGTGTGTGTGTGTGTGTGTGTGTGTGTGTCTATGTGAATGCATGTACGTGAGCAGCAGCAGGCACGAGTGAATGCGAATGTATGCAGTGACGTGTAAGTATGTAGACGTAAGTTTTGTGCTACGTGTTTTGTGCGTGTGTATTTGCGTCATTATGGTGTTTTTAAAAAAATATCTTTTAAATATTTTTATACGCCATTCTAAATTTTCTGCTATACAGGATGACGTCTTTTCTTTCTATCGTGTGTTCGTTTCTGTTCTACGTTTGTTTCCACGTCACCTGAAGAAGGATATCTGATCCGAAACGTCGTTCCTTGTATCTAATTTAAAGGGTTTTCCACCTCTATCTTCTGTTTTCCAAAAACAATGCAATCACAGCTTACAAATCACAATCTATGTGAAAATGGAAACAAATCTAAAGTGGGCCTATGTGGGCAAAGGCTGCTGCCATCAGCTGACTTCAGCCAAAGTGACTGAGGCTACAGTACTGGATTGTGTGGACAAGGTTCGGAGTTGAATTTACAGCGCAGCAACACTCCTGTCACGTTTCACGAAATAACCAGGAAGTTATCACAAATCACAAACATCTTCTCTTTGATTTTCCGTTTCACGACGAACACTGTTTTTTTTTTTGTTTACGGAAAACCGGCGGTGATGAGTATATTGCAATCACGAATCACGAGAACCGAAAGAATGCCAATCACGTATCGCTCACCCCTTCCCCCCACCTCCCCCCCCCCCCACCCACACACACACACACACACTTCCTTTGAGATCAAATCACAAACATCTTCTCTTTGATTTTACGTTTCACGACGAACACTGTTTTTTTGTTTACGGAAAACCGGCGGTGATGAGTATATTGCAATCACGAATCACGAGAACCGAAAGAATGCCAATCACGTATCGCTCACCCCTTCCCCCCCCCCCCCACCCACCCCACCCACCGGCACCCACCCTCACTTCCTTTGAGATAGCTTTGATGATACAGAAGTGTTTGCACCTCACGGTGAAACTGAGATTAAAAATAGAAGAAAAATACCTTATACCAAAAAGTTCCCCTTTCTTTCATCTCAGTCTGAAAGTGCGGGCTTTGCCGTCATAAAGGAGCAGGCTTATGGCCAATCATGCACCATTAGCCTACTTGCTGCAATGCTCCCTTGGCATTTATTTATCTTGTGCTCAGCCGGCCTCACATCAACTCGCTACTTTACCGTCAGTTGAGAAATCTATTGGCAGGACAGATTGCTAGCCTTTAAAAGAAGAAGAAGAAGAAAAGGGGGGTGGGGGAGGGTACTTCACGTCTTCACGATAATGTCGAATCATGTTTAGGATTTGAGCCATCAAGGATTTCTAACATAAATTTTTACAAGCAAAGGTTGCACAAAGAGGATTTTTCGAGAGTTGCGCAAACCGAAAATGCAGCACAATTTACGTATCACTGTTGTAGCACTGCCTCGCGCTGGGACCATATGGCGTTAAGGCGCGTCCCCTAGGTGGTGGATAGGGGGTCTCTCGCGAGAGGAGTGCACCGAATGAAATAAGGTGCCGTGAACCAACATGGTCTAAAGGAAGGAGACCCCGACAGAAAACCCCTGGTCCTCCTAGTAAGGGGGTTGGGCGTGGGGGTAGCTTCCCCACCCTGCAAATAAGGAAATAGCTACAGAAACGCCGACGAATAGACAAACAGAAATTCCTTTCCTGGAGGAGGAAGGTTCTTCTACCAGAAGATTTATGACCTCATGTGGTGAAAGCCGGAGTCTTCAGAAGCCACAGGACCGAGCCGCCTCTCTCTATCCAGGGACACAACCATGGGCACATGGAATGTCAAGACCATGTACCAGAACGGTAAGGCCGCCCAGATAGCAGCGGAAATGCGAAAGTACAACCTTTCCCTGCTAGGTATCAGTGAAGCCAGATGGACGCAGTCTGGGCAGAAAAGGCTGTTAAATGGGGAGATGATTCTGTATTCAGGTCATGAAGAGGAGAATGCGCCCCCCCCCCCCCCCCCCATACAGAAGGTGTAGCATTCATGATGTCACCAGTGGCACAGAGAGCGCTGATGGGCTGGGAACATCTTGGGCCAAGAATTATCACAGCAGCCTTTAGAACCAGGAAAAAGATTAAGCTCAACGTCATCCAGTGTTATGCGCCCACTAATGACAGTGACGAGGAAGAGAAACAAGAGTTCTACGACCGACTCCAGGGTGCTGTGGACAAATGTGCGGAGCGAGACATCACCATCGTCATGGGCGATTTTAATGCCAAAATAGGGGAAGACAACACCGGATACAAAGAGGTGATGGGGAGACAGGGAGTGAGAACGGGGAGAGGTTTGTAGACTTTTGTGCTCTAAACAGACTTGTCATTGGAGGCAGCATCTTCCCACACAGAAGAATACACAAAGCAACTTGGGTCTCACCTGACCATACTACAGAAAACCAAATAGACCATATCTGCATTAGCAAGAAATTTAGAAGATCCCTTCAAGATGTTCGAGTGAGGAGGGGAGCGGATGTCGCCTCAGACCACCATCTGCTTACCTTAAGAATGACGCTCAAGTTAAAGAAAAGCCGCACAGAGACAACAAGAAGACAGCGCTATAATGTAGGCCTCCTGAGAGAGACTGGAGTGAGGGAAGAGTTCAAGCTGTAAACGAAGAGGAGGCGGTCACCACAGAGCAGCAGAGGAAGGCAGTTAGAGATGCGCTGAACTCAACCTGCAAAGACACTGTAGGGTTCAGGAAACACCATCACAAGGACTGGCTGTCGGCACAGACCTTGAAGAAGATAGAAGTGAGGAAGCAGAAGAAAGCAGTTGTCAACAATAGTCGCACGAGAGCAGCCAAAGCAAGGGCACAGGATGAATACTCGGAAGCCAACCGCGAGGTGAAGAGGAGTATCAGGGCAGACAAGAGGGCCTACACAGACAGCCTGGCAGCAGAGGCAGAAAAGGCAGCAGGCAGCGGCAACATGAAACAGCTCTACGACATTACCAGAAGATTGTCGGGCAAGTATGGCCATACAAAAAGACCAGTAAAAGACAAAGAAGGCAAGCCTATTGCAGACAGAGCAGACCAACTCGACAGATGGGCCTAGCATTTTGAAGAGTTACTGAACAGACCCACCCCATCCGACCCCCCCACACATCCAGCCAGCAGAGACTGATCTACCCATCAGCTGTGACAGACCCAGCCGGGAAGAGATCAGAAGAGCAGTGGCATTTTTGAAGAACGGCAAAGCAGCAGAGCCAGATGGCATCCCAGCAGAGGCTCTGAAAGCAGACCTAGAGACAACAGTAGATCTGCTGTACCCACTGTTTGGAAAGATCTGGGAAGAGGAGGTGATGCCGGCTGACTGGAAGGAGGGTACCTAATCAAGCTTGCCAAGAAAGGCGACCTCAGTAAGTGTTCCAACTACAGAGGAATCACCTTGCTGTCAGTATCAGGAAAGGTCTTCAACAGGATCATCCTGGAGAGAATGAAGAGCTCCGTCGACCCCCAGCTGAGAGACCAGCAAGCAGGATTCAGGAAAAACCGATCATGTACAGACCAGATCGCCACTCTCCGCATCATCGTGGAACAGTCTCTGGAATGGAGCTTCCCGCTGTACGTCAACTTTGTGGATTACGAGAAAGCATTTGACAGCGTGGACCGAGAGACTCTGTGGAAACTCCTACGACACTACGGTGTACCCACAAAGCTCGTCTGCCTGATCAAGAGCAGCTACGATGGCATGACATGTCGCGTGATCCACGAAGGGCAGTTCACCAGGGATCTCCAGGTCAGAACCGGCGTCAGGCAGGGGTGTCTGCTGTCTCCATTCCTCTTCCTACTGGCCATAGTGGTCATGAAGACTCAGCAGAGAAGAAGCGGAATACAGTGGACACTGTGGACACAGCTTGACGACCTCGATTTTGCAGACGACTTGGCTTTACTGTCCCACACTCATCAACAAATGCAGGACAAGACCACGAGGCTTGCTGACATCTCGTCCCAAGTTGGCCTCACCATCCACAAATAGAAAACAAAGACAATGAGGCTGAACGCAACCAGGGAAGAATCAGTCTTGCTTGCTGGCACCCCGTTGGAGGAGGTGGAGTCCTTCACCTATCTCGGGAGCATCATAAAAAAGGCAGCACTGATGCAGATGTCAGAGCACGAATCAGTAAAGCAAGAGCAGCCCTTCTCCAGTTGAAAAAAAAGTGGAGTTCCAGAGAGCTGTCACAACACACCAAAGTCCGGATTTTCAACTCAAATGTAAAAGCAGTTCTCCTATATGGAACAGAGACTTGGAGGTTCAGTGACAAAAACCACAGTCAACAGAGTACAGATCCTTATAAACAGTTGCCTTAGAGAAGATCTTGAAAATCCACTGGCCAGAGAAGATCAGCAACGTCAGACTCTGGGAGAGAACAGAGCAGATAACAGCAGAGAATGAAATTGGGCAAAGAAGATGGGGATGGACTGGTCACAGTCTGAGAAAGCCAGCTTCCAGTATCACTAGGCAGGCATTGTCATGGAACCCCCAGGGAAAGAGGAAAAGTGGCAGGCCGAGAAACACCTGGCGTCGAGACCTCCAAGCAGACATCAAGAGACTGGAAACCACCTGGAGTAAAATCGAAGGAGAAGCACAGGACAGGAGTCGCTGGAGGTCTCTCGTCGACGGGCTATACCCTGGGAGGGGTGACAGGCGTAAGTAAGTAAAGTAAGTAAGTAAGTTGTAGCACTGAACCCCCCCCCCCCCCACCCCCTCCCACCCCCACCCGGGTCTGCCCTGGGGACTTGGGTGGGGTTAACTACTTGTTAGTTCCCTCTATTCTGGGGCATGTGTTTCTGTCTGCTCTTGGTCCATTCCCCTGTATTTTCGGTTTTTAAGACTCTCCCTACTGTCTGCGCTGCCTGTAGCTCTTGATATTGTATGTGTGTTGTTATATGGTCTTCGGCTTATTTAGCGTATTAAACCGGCTGGCGACATACATTCAATATTCTGTTTAGTTTTTTTTTTTTTTTAACAAGCAGTGCAGGCACGTCCTGAGAAAGTCTTGTTGCTGTCGGGACGTTAACCAACCACCCCTTCCCGTCCCCCCTATAAGCACACTGATATGTGCTACTAACGTTAACTCATTCGAGACGTGCCGCCTCCGGATACGCGGCTTAAGCCGCGTATCCGGAGGCGGCACGTCTCGAATGAGTTAAAATGAGTTGAAGGCACTGTACTTCCTTCTGGAAACCAGTGTGATGTTCGCGTGAAATAGCTTTGCCTGGCGACATTTCATGGGAGGCTTAGTCCATTTAGACACTGCAGGTGCACATTCCACGTCAATCTGGCAGTGAGGTATATGTACCGTGCAAACACCTTTCTTCTCCGCCGGTAACGCACCGCACGTCTGTAACATGCGGACAATATTATACTCTGCTGGGGGTCGGCCGTGTACCTGCGTGCATACAAGTGCCTAGACAAATGACACGTTCGGACGGTTCCGCAGCACCATCGTTTGACTTTTACATGGATTTTATTTGTATAAAAGACGCATCCTCGCTAAACACTCCACGTTACGTGAGCCCAGCTGACAACCTAGAGATTTGAAGTCTATGTATCAGGGCATGCAGGGGCGGATCTGGGAGGGGGGGGTTTCCTAGGGGTTCCTGAACCCCCCCCCCCGACCCAAAATTCTTTAAATACTATAACAAAGTGGAACACCCCCCCCCCCCCCCAACCTGTCGTTTGATATTTTGGCGAATGGTGGAAGTCTTAACACGCCAAGGTCTAGCGTCGGGGAGGCCTGTTGTATCTGTTTGAAGGTCCCGAACAAAAAGTTGCAACCCCCACCCCCCCCCCCCCGAGGTAACTGATCCGCCCCTGGCATGCCATTTGCACTTGGTTAGATGTTTTTTTTTTTTTTTTTTTTTTTTTTTGTATATCTGTATACACGCGGATTGTGGCGGTAAGCATTTATTGGAGGTTACGCTAATGTAAACTATTTCTGACATAGGCGTGCGCCACAGGGAGTCCGAACTGTCTCCTCTGGCCGAAAACTGCCATGTGACACAAAATGACACTAAGTTAATTTTTGTGAAAAGCGAGATTTTCATTGTAATACAATGAAACTCTCTCTTTAAAAAAAAAACCACAAAACGTACTGTTTTTTTGCCTTCACAGGACAGACAAGTTTCAGCCAAACAGGTCATGAAACAACCAAACAAGCTGAAAATACCTCGTCTCGTACGGATATATTGGGACTAGGTAAAGCCTTTTTGACTTCACAGGAATATTCCTGACACCGCTTTGACCTGTGAAGGTAAAGGCCAGTAGGTCAGTCCATTTAATAATAAATAAAATAAATAAACGCATTAAATAGGCGCTATATCCCAATTGAAAATCTGCTCAAAGCGCCGCCGCGAACTGAACCCAACAAGCACGTTCACGTGAATCACGCGCATTTATTCACACACTGTACACAAACACAGACTATTCACGTGGTGCTAAGGGCAAGCTCAAGCGAGGTACTTTCGTGAGAAGAAATATTTTCTTTGTAGCATTGTAACTCGATGAAATCTCACTTTTCACAAACCTGCATGGACTTCCCAATGCGCAAAAGGTCATCGGTCCGACGTCGGCCGCCGTTGGCCCGCGCACGGCCGTGCGCGGGCCACGTCGGCCGACGTCGGACCGATGGTCTATTGCGCATTGGGTTAATGTCTCTTGTCTTCCCGTACGGTTTGCAGTACTGCACAAGTACACTTCTATTCAAATGACAGTCATGCCCAGCATCTCATTTGAATAATCAATCCAGACCAAAAAGGTGACTGCCAAGCGTGTAAAATGCAAAGAAGTACCCAACGGAGAAAGAAACACGCTTAGAAAAGCCAGGTACAACACAATTTATTAATGTTTCGGGTAAATACCCTTTGTCAAAATAAACAAATGAGATTGGCCGCTACTTATCTTCATTCACAGAAGGAATGTGCGGCAACTCTGTGGAATGTGGAATGTTGCCACATTCCTTCTGCGAATGAAGATAAGTAGCGACTAACCTCTCTGTTTGTTTGTCTATTTTGACAAAGGGTATTTACCCGAAATATTAATAAATTGTGTTGTACACGTCTTTCTAAGCGTGTTTCTTTCTCCGTTGGGTGTATCTCATTTGAATAGAAGTGCTTGTGGCGTATTCAGCGAGTGGGTCTATCTAGGGAGTATACTCGGATTTAGGGATTATACTCGGATCTAGGGAGTATACTCGGATCTAGGGAGTATACTCGGATCTAGGGAGTATACTCGGATCTAGGGAGTATACTCGGATCTAGGGATTATACTCGGATCTAGGGATTATACTCGGATCTAGGGAGTATACTCTGATCTAGGGAGTATACTCGGATCTAGGGAGTATACTCGGATCTAGGGAGTATACTCGCTCACGGTAATGCATGGTAAACAGGGCAACATTCCGGCCAACTCACTAATCAACTTAGTTTTGTCTGTAGTGATACCGTTAGCACTTGGTCTGCAATTGCACGGGTTGGCAAGTTGGTTAGTTCGGGGTTTAACGTCCAGGGCACCGAAGAGATAATGGACGGCCCTGACGGGCGGGTTATGGGGTACAGAGAAATCTATTGCCTATGGAGTACGACCTGAACATTGATCAATTCAGCCGCACTGCAGCTGTGCGACTTTGATTTACCAGGACCTTTCAACGGACATGCTATTGAACAAACCCGTCTTTTTTTCCCAGGATTGCGAGTCCAGCTACCGGAGCCAGGACGGGGACTCGAACCCACGACCCGGCGATTCCCTTAAGTTCGCTCTCTTTCGCTCCGACGCTTAACCGCCTGAGCTATTTCGGACTCTTAATTGCACGGGTGTTAATTCGCCTGCTTGTTTTTTTATTATATTATATTATATATATATATATATATATATATATATATATATATATATATATATATATATATATATTATATATATATATATATATATATATATATATATATATATATATATATATATATATATATATATATATATATATATATTTTTTTTTTTTTTTTTTTAAAGAGATAGAACACCTTTCGTTGCGTACTGAAAGTTCAGTGACCTGAGCAACACCAATGAGAAGTAAACCGAAAAAAAAAAAAAAAATCCTCATAAGCCCCTACAAGTGCGCTCTACGGATCTATGCCGTTTCAATATTTGAAATGCTAGAACTCAAAATGACCTACCGAGCAAGGTCAGTGTATGGCTTCAATGGCCATCATCATTGAGAACAATTAACATCCCGTAGTCAGCTCTATCTCTCTCTCTCTGCCTCAGCAGCACAGGTGTGCATAGAGGTGCCGCAAGAGGCACAGACTCTCATGAGCCCCCGCAGGATGCAGGATGCAGGATGCGGGGGCTCATGACAGTCTGTGCCTCTTGCAAACGGGCTACAGGAAAGAATTGTTATTGGCAAGAACCGGCCAGACCAGCCAGGGTGTCCCTGTAGAGTTCGGGCTAAGCTGTTTGTGATGCCGGGGATAATTTGCTCGCAACGGCCTCTCGTGGGTGAGCTAATTAAGACTTGGTATTTCCCCCCTGCTGGGCTGATGGACGTATCGCTCATAAAAAATTGCGTGCTGGTCAGTAATTTTGGAGCGTACGGCTTTCATTCGTAAGGTCCCAAATTACAGACCTGCACACATTTTTTTTTTTTTCTTTTTATTGGACTAGCGTTTTCAGTGTGGCAAACTCCGTCAAAAATCCTACTATTTAGGATCTCTTTGGCTCCGTTATGCTGATTTCTGTTTTCAGGTCAGGTGATTATTTTGCGACAGTCAGTTCTCACCGGACTGAGTTTCATTTCCAGCAACGCTGCGTATCCGTCTGCCGAAGTCGTCAGCTTTGAACTTTCATGATCCATTCCAACTCCCAAACTTGACGTTGTGACTGGCAGTTCAGAGCCACTTTCCTCTGGTGCGGGGCATGTTTACTGTTTATTGCATTCTGAAGAATGTGTAGTGTGTGTGTGTGTGTGTGGTGTGTGCAGTGTGTGTGTGTGTGTGTGCGTGTGTGTCAGTGTGTACTTGTGCGTGTCAGTTTTTGTGCTTGTCAGTGTGTGTGTGTGTCAGTGTGTGTGTGTCAGTGTGTATGTGTGTGTCAGTGTGTGTGTGTGTGTCAGTGTGTGTGTGTGTCAGTGTGTGTGTCAGTGTGTGTGTGTCAGTGTGTGTGTGTGTCAGTGTGTGTGTGTGTCAGTGTGTATGTGTGTGTCAGTGTGTACGTGTGCGTGTCAGTGTGTGTGCGTGTCAGTGTGTGTGTGTGTGTGTCAGTGTGTATGTGTGAATCAGTGTGTGTGTGTGTGCGTGCGTGTCTGTGTGTGCGTGCGTGTGTGTTGTGTGTGTGTGTGTGTGTGTGTGTGTGTGTGTGTGTGTGTGTGTGTGTGTGTGTGATTGCCGCAGTTTAAGCAGCAGGAACCTTTTTCCTCTCGTATCGGACATATCGACTATTCATTTGATTCTGCAGATTGTGTTGGTGTTTGTGTGTGTGTGTGTGTGTGTGTGTGTGTGTGTGCGTGCGTGCGTGCGTGCGTGCGTGTGTGTGTGTGTGCGTGCGTGCGTGTGTGTGTGTGTGTGTTGTGTATGGTTGTGCGTGCCGTCTGTGCGTGCCGTATGTGCGTGCCGCGCCGTCCATGTGTTCTAGCGTGTGTGCATTATGGCGTGTGTGTGTTTTTATTCTTGGTCGGGATGGGTGGGGGGCTGGGTTGTTAGCGGTTCAGTGGAGGCTAGACTAGCCCGAAGGACAGTCTCAATCACACACCGACGCTGCATAGTATCAGTGGTGTCCGGAAGAGGAAAATGCATGACATGTGACAGGCCCAAGGGAACAGCACAGGCCGGCTGATCATTGAATGGTCTTTGAATATTGAAGCGTCAGACCCAGCCTCCTGGTGTCCCCTTTCAGCTTTTGTGTGCTGTTCTGTGATTTTGGACCTTACGAGCGTAGGCCGTAAGGTCTAAAATAACAGACAAGCACACAACTGGATCAGTAAATAAATAATTTTAAAAAAAATCCGCTCACTTCAGCACACCGACTATCACGAGTTTTAAATTTATTTTCCATTCACAACCTAGACCTGCACCTGCGTCAAGTCGAATGCTTGTAGTCAGTCCCCTCTATGCCTCAGCAGCACTGATGTACATAGTAGGTTCCGCAAGACACACAGATCCTCATAAGCCGCCTCAGGTCTTAAGGGCTCATGAAGATACTGACTCGATTTACGGCTTCATGCCTGTTTTAATTGACAGCCGTGCTTCTCAGCCTGATAAGTCTTCGGGTTTCTGAGCTGCTGCCGAAAACTCTCGCCTGCGTGTCCACTGCTATTAGTGTTAGAAGGCTAATGATTTGTTTGTCCCTGAGCTCAGATCCCGACCTGGTTCGTACCCGATGCGCGAAGGTCCTCGGGCCGACGATGGCCTCTGTTGGCCCCCGCAGGATTGTGCGCGGGCCAACGGCGGCCGCCGTCGGCCCAAGACCTTTTGCTTTTAGGGTTTATTTTCGTCTAAACGGCTTCGTCAATATTGATGCATCCACCACTGGTAATTTCACTCATGGTTCGGTCTTAGCTTCTACCAGGACGCGCCCACGAGGCCAACGTCAATGTTTGTGCTGATCTGTGATTTTGGACCTTACGGCTAGAAGCGTAAGGTTATGAATTACAGACCAGCGCACTTTCTTCCTTTCATGCCAACATCAGTGACACAAGGAGCCTGTGCATTTATGTCGTGACACAAGAGTGAAAGAATTCTAGACCATATAAATGCACATTTTGGGGATCAACCCTAGCCAGACCCCTCACACGTCGCGTCGCGTCTGATGTGGACGGCTATTATGACCCCTTCACTGTCATCGAGAAAAACTGAGCACGATCCAACTGCAAGAGGCATAGATCCTCATGAGCTCCCGCAATTGCGGGAGCTCATGAGGATCTATGCCTCTTGCTGATAGAAATTTATGTTTCTGGGACTGGCTGGGGCTACTTGGCGTTGAATGAAGCAAGATATTAGAAACACAATCTGCGGTCAGCAGCAGTGAATGGGCTACAGTGGAAGAGTCTGTCTACATGGTCGCACAGTTTTGTCACAACAGTCAGGATAAAATATACATGTGAGGCCAGCTTTGAAAAAAAAAAACATGTCAGAGGTGCTATCCAGAGAGGTTTTAGGTGCACTTAAACATGCTCCTGACTTTTCAAAATACACTGATCAAACTACACACGCCCTCACTCAGTAGGCTACTTCGGCATAATGGCATTGCATACAGTATCTAAAACAGAATCATGAACAGCGTTTGACAGTATAAAATCGAAATCCGGACCAAAAAGGTGACTGCCAAGCGTGCAAAATGCAAAGAGGAACCCGAAGAAATAAACACACTTAGGCAAAAAAACAGTTTCAACATAATTTATTGATATTTTGTGTTAAAACCTTTTTCTTTTTTTTTCAAAATAGACTTACAAACACGTGCACAATTTGTAACTTATCTTTTCTTGATGGGAAGATGCAAGTGAATATCACGAAAAATTAAGTTGCAAATGGTGTACTTGTTTGTACGACACTTGTTTGTTTGTCCCGATGTTTAATATTAATAATAAACTGTGTTGTAATTGTCTTTTCTAAGATTTTCCATCTTTGTTGGGTTCAGTTCTTTTCTGCAGTTTTTAACCCCCGCCCTGCCACTCTACTGCCAAACCCGTTCAAGAAACATGGATACAGAATGGTCACAGCAAGAGGCATAGATCCTCATGAGCCCCCGCGACTGCGGGGGCTCATGAAGATCAATGTCTCTTGCAGTTGGATCGTGTTCATTTTTTCTCGGCAGTGAATTGGTTAACACCATAAGCGTGGCTTCCAAAATGTGTTCTGGGATGACTTGAGATTAAAAGCTAAGTTCAGGGCTTTTCTTTTCTTTTTGTTTTTTGCTAGTAAGCTGTCCTTGTCATTACGTAGCGGGCTTTTGTCTTTTTTTATCATCGGTTATCAGTCGTATCGGTGACACAAATACCGGTCATGCAGGATGCGCTATGGGAGACTCGTGTGACAGATTGCCCCGATAGTCGCGATGCATCTGGGAATCAAGGAGAGGCCTGAGTGGCACCCTCAGAGCACTTCCTTCATTTGAGGAAGATAATGATGCCGACATCTTCAGCAAGAGGCATAGATTCTTATGAGCCCCTGCTTGCAGGGACTCATGTGAATCTATGCTTCTTGCAGTTGGTGAAAATATGTGTTATCGCTGGGAGATTGCGAGAATCGTGCTGTTGCCACCTTGAAAGCTCTTCCTTCGTCTGAGGTTGTTAACAGAACAGACATATTTTGGGAAGATGCACAGTTTCGCATAAACCCCTGAAGCTGCATAGGCTCATGAGACTCTATGCCGCTTGCTGATGTAGATGGGATGGTTTTGCGTTTGGGAGACGGGGTTCGTGGTGTTGACCAGTGCTGTGAAAGCACATCCTCTGTGTGAGAATGGGAGAGGTCTAAATGATTCACACAAGAGGCATAGATTCTCATGGGCCCCTTCATGCACAGGGGCTGATGACAGTCTATGTCTCTCGTGGAAGTGTCTCTTGGAGACGGAGAGACTCTGGTGTGATGTTGGCACTCCCAACACATACAACAGGGAGCTGGAGATCGATCTGGCGTCAATCCTGCACGACCACAGGCGCAGGACATTGGGCAGAAACCTCTAAAGACTAAATGGGAGTGGACGAGGGGACGGGATGGCGATGTGCTTGAGGGCTGGGCGCAAGGGAGGTAATAGCTCCCCCTACACCCCCCCCCCCCCCAACCACCACCACCCCCCTTTCCACACCTCTCACACACTCGCACCTTACAATTTGTTGTAAACGGAATTCCACTGTCGGATTTAGTTTTAGTCCGACCTTGCGCCCGACGTTTAGAATACAATACTGGAGCCTTCGCATTCTGACACTGAATGACCTATGCTGCATTACAAAATGATGCAGTCATCGTTTATATGACGTTCTGGCAGACAGGCCCGTACCGAAAGCACTGGCAAAACGCTTAACCCCTTGACTGCCGAGAAACAATTTAATACTACAAACTGCAAGGTATAGATCCTCATGAGCCCCCGCCGGTGTCAATGCTCCTTTAATGGCTGGGGATCTATGCCGTTGAATTGACGATGGTTCAAAAATACAATGGAAGTCCACTGGCAGTGATTACAAAGTTAGTTGGGTTTAACGCCGAACAGGCGACGAAGGCCATCTCACGGCGGACTGGCAGTGAAAAGGTTAATATCTGCAAGAGGCATAGATCCTTATGGGCACCCAGCAGCAATCCTGCAGGGGCTCATCAGTGAGGACCTTTGTCTCTTGCAGGCTCAAATTACCTCTATGTATGCATGGTTATCTGCAGACTGGATCGTACCCAGATGACTGCAGCTGTGATCGATCAATCCCTGTTTTGTGCTGGTGTCATTGTAATTTCGGGGATTACCCCTAGTCAGACTGCTCGCGTCTGATGTGGACGGCGATTAACCCCTTTACTGTCGAGAAAACTGTATGTTCAAGATCAGATGGCATTCATGAAGGGTGATGACACTCGAATGTGAACATCAAGATGCTTTGGTTTGTTCGGGATTAAACGTCCACGGCCGGGGCACCGGAGTAAAAATGGACGGCCCTAGCGGGAGGGAGGTGAGGGTGGGGGTGGGTGGGGGGGTATGGGGAACAGGGGTAGCTATTGCCTATGGAGTACGACAATGATCAATTCTGCCACACTGCAACTGTGCCACTTTGAGATTTACCAGGACTTTTAACAAGATGCTCGGAATTTACATACGCACTCTGTCTACCATGGCCGGCTGATTATGGCGGAAGCTCGTTGATCTCAGACAAATATATTCTGGCTGCATGAAGTCAGAGCTGCACAGAGTCGCTCAGCCTCCGAAGTGCCTAAAGCCAGTATCGATTGCCTGTGTATGCCAGAAGAGTCTGCAGAATATCCTGGCGTCGACCCGGGCCCCTATCAGAGGGAAACAACGCACGATAATTGTGTGATGAAAGTGAAAGGAAAGGACAGTGACAAACTGTCCCAGTACCCATACTGATAAGCCTCGTGGCTCGCCATGCACAGTATCCACACAGTGTCAAGCACAGCCGTACCCCATCCCGATCATCGTTTAGCCGTGAATAGGCGTAGGTTCTCATGAGCCCCTGCGACTGCAGGGGCTCATGAGAATCTACGCCTCTTGCAGATGCAAGACTGACACATGTTGAGAGACGGTTTACGAGGTGATAAGGTTGCTAGCCAATCCGTCAAAACAACGTCCTGGAACTTGACGACTCTTTTGGAAGAAAAGAGGATTAGGACAGCTTTTTCTGTGTTGGAGATCAAAACCATTCCTGCTCAGAACGACGTAATGTAAACGATCCTTACAACTATGAATCAATGAATGGTGGATGTGGAGGAGGGGGTGGGTGAGTGTGTGTGTGTGTGGGGGGGGGCGGATGAGGGGTGGGGCGGATGAGGGGTGGGGCGGATGAGGGGTGGGGTGACCAGCCTTAATGGGATGGTTAGATTTTTTTTTTTGATGCACATCATTTTCTCTGTCATCTCTATGCTGCAACCCCACGTTTCCCCTGCTAAGATGGGGCAGGCTGCGTACACAGAGATAGGCGCCGTATAAATACAATTAATTATTATTAATATCATACTCCCACACGTACACTTCTCAAGCATCAAATCTGTGATGGTTTGAGAGACATAATTGTCAGATAGCCTCCGGCTGCGAAAAGTGTAATTAACCCGATGCACTACAGCAGGAGATGGGATCAACCATGATAATTCAAGGGATAATTTAGGCGCCAAGCTAATCTGGCACTACCCTTGAATTGTCATGGTTGATCCATCTTCTGCATCTGGTACATAGTCTTTGGGTGACACCTTCGCCATGCAGGACTGAAATGCGGTCGTGGGATTAAATGGGTTAATTGATAGAGGCAGACTAATGAACTGGCGTACGTCGGTCTTTGGTGTAGAACTACACTCGATAACTAGTGCACACTGGTTGTCTCCATCGACTCTGTACATTTTGAGTGACAACCAGTGTGACCTATTGATCGTGTGTGAATTTGACGACTACTGGTGGTGGTGGTACATGCTGGTCGATAGTCGTCAACTTGTAGTCGAGACTGAGGAGGGGGTGCGGAGGGGGGGGGGAGGGGCGGGGGCAGGCAAGGGGGGGGGCGGCGGGGGGGGGGGGGGTTATGCTGGGTGATAGCCAGCCAGTCTGGCACTACCATTGAACTATCATGGCCTGTCCATCTTTCGCAGATGATACATTATTTATTTATTTATTTATTTATTGATGCCTTGCACAATTCAAAACTACGTGTAGACGAGCTGAACTTGTTTGCACGCATAAACATTCACTGCAGTTACTTCATCTCTGCATTTAAAATTGATGATACCGCCTGACTAGCGTGTTCTGTAAAGTGATATCTATTTCGAAGAACATATCCCGATTTTCGTCATTGCAAATTCGCGCAAGAAAATTTAATTTGTACTCAAAATCCCTTCAGGCGTGCGCGAGAAAATTAGATCAATATCTGCTTTTTACTGTCTGCTTCCATAAAATTGGACGTCGGACAAAACTATTTTACGGCCGGCGATTTTTAAGTTCTAAGAGCTGACTATTAACTCATTTGAGACCCGCCGCATCCGTTTGCGGAGCGTCTCGAATGCGTTAAGCAATTTAATAATGATTGCTTCTCTTTCAGACTCCGTTTTTGCTGAATAGATTTTCGCTTACTTTTCAGTGTGGGATATCTGTACTGACAACTGTATATCGAGTTTCTTACACTGCACTGAGCGTACGGCGTGTCAGACTAGACAGCCGCAGTCCCTTTTTCATTGGCACAAAATATGAAACTAGGGAGATTATCGAGCGACTGGATCGATCAGCTCTTTAGTTTCGTATTCTGTGACGAAATTTTATCTACACTGCGGAGCGCTTCTTGTCAACAACGTTTCTAGAATACGGATCTTGGCAGGAACTACGTTATCGACGCCTTTGAAAGCCCGAATAGTCTGAGTCAATCTTGAAGCGGCCCCGTGCAATTGTTGGAACGGAACAGAGTGACTGATGGGATGGTTGCGAGTTCCCGAGTAGCGCGAAAACGCGCGCTAGATTACGAGACTAGACTCGACGAGCCACGAAAAGTGGGCAACTCGGCTAACTGTTACGCTTAGCCGATAGAAGCTGTGAATCGCACGCAAGATACAGAAAAATTTAACTCATTCGAGACGTGCCGCCTCCGGATACGCTTAAGCCGCGTATCCGGAGGCGGCACGTCTCGAATGAGTTAACCCTTTGCGTGTCGGTAGTGGTTTTTGTCGCGATGATTCCTCAGTATTGACAAAGGACTGTTGAACTTGAAGATTGCTACATGGTCATAAAGTTGTTATAATACAAACTTGTTTTCGATTAGTCTGTGGTAATACTGCCGAGGAAAACGATTTCTCGTCATACATTAAACTTGCTTATGCCGGACGAGAAAGCCAGTCATAGCGGCTTCGGAAAATGGTCTGTAGTGTCGTTTTAATAGCTAGGGCGTTCCCTTTGTGATAACAGTAATGACAGGCACATTGTACCGTGTCGTTTTAATAGCTAGGGCGTTCCCTTTGTGATAACAGTAATGACAGGCACATTGTACCGTGTCGTTTTAATAGCTAGGGCGTTCCCTTTGTGATAACAGTAATGACAGGCACATTGTACCGTGTCGTTTTAATAGCTAGGGCGTTCCCTTTGTGATAACAGTAATGACAGGCACATTGTACCGTGTCGTTTTAATAGCTAGGGCGTTCTCTTTGTGATAACAGTAATGACAGGCACATTGTACCGTGTCGTTTTAATAGCTAGGGCGTTCTCTTTGTGATAACAGTAATGACAGGCATATTGTACCGTGTCGTTTTAATAGCTAGGGCGTTCTCTTTGTGATAACAGTAATGACAGGCACATTGTACCGTTCATGGAGATTTAACTCATTCAGACCGACGCACGTATTTCCCAAATTTTGGAGGCGTCATCTAACGACTATACTATACGACTATATGTTGCAGGAGATGGATCGACAGCGTCAAGCTAATCTGGCACTACCCTTGAATTATCATGGTCGACCCATCTCCTGCTGCAGTGCGTCAGGGCTGAATGCGTTAACACCTGTGAAAGGTCCATGAGAGAGAGAGAGAGAGAGAGAGAGAGAGAGAGAGAGAGAGAGAGAGAGAGACAGACAGACAGACAGACAGACAGACAGAGACAGAGACAGAGAGACAGGGTACGTGTGTGTATGTGTGTGTGTGTACTGATGTGTGTGTGTGTGCGTGCGTGCGTGCATGTGGGTGCGTGCGTGTCATGTGTGTATGTGTGTGTGTGTGTGTGTGTGTGTGTGTGTGTGTGTGTGTGTGTGTGTGTAGACAAAAGATCTGAAATGGGTAACTGTCTTTACCATCCTTATGGAAAATGGGTGTGTGTAAAAATCTGGGTGCCTAAGTCAGACACCCATTTTTTCTGAGGGTTGTTTCTGCATTGTCTTGGGGTAAAGATTCATAAAAAATAAAAAGATAAGTTTTTCTCATTTTGGCGTTAACACATGCTTTTGTGTTTAACAGACACGCCTGTAGTGTGTTTGAAAACTTGTCCCTCCCAGCAATGTGTGTGTGTTGTGCGCACAGAACCCCGAAAATGGGTGTGTGTGTGTGTGTGTGACATCACCCTTCTCAGCTATAAATAACTTCATAGCTGATATGGGTCAGGAAGGGTGTGGGAGGGGTGGGGAGTGGGGGGCATATTTTGTTGTTTGAGGGAGTAAATTGTTTATGTTCCTACAAAATTAGGTTTGTTATTTGAAGGTGTGGTTGTTTTGTTAAAAAAGTGTTGAGTTGTGATGTACTTCCGGGGTGATGTGGAGGAAGGTGATGTCTAGTAAGAAATTTGAGATTGATGTATACGTTCACCAGCGACTTAACCTATACGTTTTCTACATTTGTTTCCATGTCAGATGAAGATTATTTGATCTGAAACGTCGTTCTTTGTTCATATTTTAAAGGGTTTTCCACCACTATCTTCTGTTTTTCTTTGACTTAGCCTATAATTATATTCGTGCGCCGGTTGCTAAGAAGTGAAGTGATTGTATGAGTGCGCAGTGTGAGAGAGGACGTATAGACTTTGGGTGAGGCTGCTGTTGTCTTGTGTCTTTTGGTTCAACCTGTTGCTTTGTTTGTGGGTTTGTTGGTGTTATGCTTTCGTTTTGACTGAAACTCCTGTCAGATTGTATGCACAAATTGATTGAATGCAAATGACGTCACACAGTCAGTGTCGTTAGTTGCGTCGTCTGCTGCAGTCGGTCGTTTAGTAGTGCAGTATGTAATGCTAGGTCAGAGAAAGAAAAAAAAACACAAAAAACTAATGTTGCCAAAGGGTGTAATAGTAAAGTATTGTTTGTGTGAATGCTGCGTGTTTGAGGGAAGGACTGGAAAGTCGAGTGCTGAGTGAAGAGAGAAGGCGACAATGGGAAAACTATGATATCCAGCACTATTACGTTGGAATAGATGCATAACAGTTACGACAGGCCTAGTGTAAATGAAACACTTTTAACATTAACAAAAGTTGAGTATAAGGAGATGTTTTAAAACAGTTTTAATAAAAACTGTTGCCCGACACGCTTCTAAAAACAACAGTTTCTTAGTTTTAAACCTTGCACCGCGCCATAAACGCCGCGATTGCTAATCTCAGTCTTAGCTGTCCTATAGTGTGGAATGTGGGACTTGTCCAACTGGATCCATCTGGTGCACTCCAAATGTGTATTTGTGGGGTGGTTTGATGTGAAACTCGTTGCGCGCCTCAGAAATGACCTCCTGATTCCAGGGATAATTAAAATCTTTCATTCATAAGAGAGCATTCAGCAGCTCTATAAAACCCAAAGTGATGACCCCCCCCCCCACCCACCCCGCCACCCCCTCCCCACCTTCACCCCCACCCCTCCCCTCCCCCCACAACCCCACCCAAACAATCATTAGAAAATCAACCCGAGGTATTTTTAGTGAGGTATTTGTTCAGTGTGTGTTGTGTCATTGTGCTTTACATTTTTAATGCAGGAAAAAGAAGGAATATACATCAAGTTGAAAAAAGAATGACAACAATCAAATAAATGTGAAAAAGAAGCATCAAATATTCCGTGAACTTTACCTTATTACAGACACCTAATTTTCTTGAGATGTAATGCCAGTTTTTGTGTGAGAGGCACCCACTTTATTGGTAGAAACCCATTTTTTTCTCCATCCAGTGGCTCTGTTTCTAGAAAATGTCTTTTTTATTTTAAGTTGTAGAGCTTAGTTACAAGGTGAGTTCTAAACATTCGCATCAACTCCAGAGCCCTAGAATAAATAGAAATATGGGAACCCATTTTCACATAAGTTGGTAGGTAACCCACTCTGATTGTTTTGTCTCCCTGTGTGTGTGTGTGTGTGTGTGTGTGTGTGTGTGTGTGTGTGTGTGTGTGTGTGTGTGTGTGTGTGTGTGTGTGTGTGTGTGTGTGTGTGTGTTGGGGGTGAGGCCGGTGGGGGGGTGGGGGTGGGGGTGAAGGCGGGGTGGGGAATGTGATTCGGGGCTCACCGCGGCCTGCACCACAGACGTGGCGTAGAGAAATGCGTGTTCATAATGCCATTTGTCACTGGATGTGCAGTATGTATTCCTCTGTTCACTGTAAAAGTAGACTCAGTAAACAGAAGACTCAGACACTGTACTTTGATACACTGCGGCTCAGTGTCGTGAAACATGACACAGCTCTCTACCCTGCCTGCCTGTGCACTTCACGCATCTTGTGAAAACTAAGCGTTCCTGAGCAGCGGGTCGAGGGAAGTAACCCAGTCTGGGTTTGTATCTGTCAGTGTGGTTTTGCGTTATAGACGTACAATCAGTGACCGTGTTTTGGCCAAACTCACGGGCCACCTCGCACCAGCTCATTGTAGTACGGATCGGACGATCTCGATAGGCACTGCCGTGAACAATCATGGTTGATACCCATCTTCTGTTCCTAGTTCTGATCAGTAGTGAAAGATGTTATCGACACACCACAGCACCCTGGCGGACAACAAAGAAAGAAAAAAAGAACAAAAAAACAAACAAAAATATAAAACAACCAAAAAACCCCAAGGAAAGCCATGTTATACTGACGAGCATAGGAAATGTGAAATCAGGAAATAGCGAAGAGCATCATGGACCAAAAAAAAAAAAAAAAAAAAAAAAAAAAAAAAAAAGAGGAAAAAAGAAGAAGAAGAAGGAAGAAAATAGAAAATAAGCAATATATATCATGACGAGCAAAATAAAAGCGACATCATTTGAGTCATCGGAAACGCGTCAGCGTTTCCGATGACTTGAATGATGTTGCATTTCTTTTGCTCGTCAGTATACAATGTAGTTGTAGCGGAAGATAAGAGGACCCAGGTCGGTGACAGTAATCCACTAATTAACTCGACTTGCCAGCGTCCGGGATCCAGCGTTACTTTGTCGGTTCCCAACGCGATTTGACAGGTACACACTCAGGGATAAGCCGGCCCCAAACGAGGAGATTGCTTTGCTATGGGATAGTTGAAGGGCAGTGCCAGAGTAGCGTGGTGACTTTCCGGGCGGCGCCGCTAAGCTAAAATGGCCGCACCACCCTTGAACTTTTTTGGCCGATCTATCCACCTCCCACAGCTGGTGTATATGCAGTTTTTACAGACGTCTGCAAAAGTTGCGACAGTCATGGCATAACTGTGTGTGATTGACTGATTAGTAACACATTCGATACACGCTTGAAAGCCGCGTCAGTATCGGATGCGGTACATCTCGGATGTTTTAACCACGATCCACTCCGGCACATGAACCAGTATAATACAAAAGTAACCTCAAGGTCACATTTCAAAATTTGGAGGTGTCATCTAATGACTATGTGCAAGATGTAGAAGACTGATCGACCATGATAATTCAAGGGTGGTGCCAGATCCGCTTGGCGCCATTAGGCGCCAAGCGTATCTGGCACTACCCTTGAATTGGATGGTAAATCCATCTCCTGCTGTGCAGTCCTCTCTGTAGGCAGTCAACCCCCCCCCCCCTCCTACACACCCACCCACCCATCCCTCCCCCCTCAAATCATGCATGTCCCCCCCCCCCCCATCCCTCCCCCCCCCCCCGCGCTCCGTCGGCCCCTCCCCATGCCCTCCCCCACCCCCTCCAACGATTTCGCCGCATCTAACATTGCTTATAAACGGTCATGGCGGTGGTTACATGATGTGAATAAACCAGGTACTGTCATGTGCGTTTTCTATTGGACAGGCCAGTTAGTGTCTGATGCCCACTGCCACGGGAACCATCTTACTATCTGTATCGCCCTGGTTGGTCGATTTTCAGTTGTTTTCTGGTCTGTGAGTTTGGATCGTAATAGTCCAGAATCACAGACGGTGAGACTGCCAGCACACATTCCTTTTGGCTCTTTTGGCCGCTTTCTGACCCAGGCGGCAGACCTAATAATTATATGAAAGGAGAAGACACTTATTAGCCTACCATCTGGAGGGCTGGCTATGATGACGTACAGGATCGCGATTCGTACACTTTCAGCGCTCTGTTTTAACCCATTTAGCCCCGAGTCCCTATAGCAGGAGATTGATTGACCATGATAATTCAAGGGTAGTGCCAGATTAGCTTGGCGCCTGAAGGCGCCAAGCTAATCTGGCACTACCCTTGAATTATCATGGTCAATCAATCTCCTTTCAACTGGTACATAGTCATTAGGCAACACCTCCAGAATTTGAGAAATGGGACCTTGGTGTTTAACCCTGTTAACGCTTTTTGGGGCTAAAATGGTTACTCAATAAAAACTGCTTTCATACAGAGACACTCAAGACATAGTTTCGAGTCTCTCCTTCCGAAATAATTCCCTTTCGTTGTGATGTTTTATTTATATCGCTGACGTCAAATCCTTAAAATACGTCAACTTTAAATTTAGACGTAAACCAAGTTCAAGAGGCGTGGTGACTGAGCGTACAAGTAAGTGTAGGCTGTTGCTGTAAAGATAATTCATATTTTAATCAGGAAAGACATAGTCCAAGTCTCCATTTTTTTTTTTTTTATTTTGGTCGCTGAAGACAGCAACGCCCATCGACGAGAAGCTTGTGTAGGTGATCGTGAGTCGGATATGACTAGATCACAAGTCGGACAGAGCCGGGGTGATCAGGTCTCGGACAGTGATCGCCTCAGCTGAATAGTACAGCGGGTACGTTGCAGAGTTGTAAATGAATTTATTACTATATTTTACATGAAAACTAATTTCTGGGCGTGGTTAAGCGGGCGTTCATGAGATCTGTATGTCTTGCAGTTGCATTGTGTTGCTTTTTTTAGTCAGTGAAGGGGTTAACTCATGGAGGCGAGCCGTATACGGATAGGCGGCGAATCGCCGCCTATACGTATACGGCGCGTCTCCAATGAGTTAAGATGTTTGTTTTGTTTTTCTTGGTTGGTTATTTCCTAAAAATGACGTTGAACGTAAGAAGTATGTGACGACAACTTTCTGTGTGTTGCCATGTTGGGCTGACCAGGTCAAGTCCGCGTTCGGTGCACTCTCTCGGCTAGCGCGTCAGAACAAGTTCCACTCAACGCAGGAAGTCAAGTAAGAAAAGCAACAGCAAGATGCCCACAGAGGAGAGGACCACACTGGATGTCTACATCGATTCGCTACCGCTGCCGTAGCGAATCGAGACAGACACTGAACCAGTATGGGAACGTACACTACCCGTCAGCATCGATCATAGTAAACTCTCACTGGTCAATTGAAGCATGGCAGTGATATGTTTGCTGATGCGGTTGTGTTTGTGAGCTTATTAGTTTGACAGAGGGCAGATCTAAATTATTCAAGCCCTTGCTACTAGTCAGTGGACGCTGATTATGTCTTAGAAATCACGGCAAACTCAGCGTGAACTGACGATTCCCAGCCGTCAACAGAACATGGATACAAAGAGGTCTCAGCAAGAGGCCGCATAGATCCGCGACTGCGGGGGCTCATGAGGACCTATACCTGTTGCAGCTGGGTGGTGCTCACATTTTCTCTGCATCGAAGGGGTTAATTGGCTGCCTTTTGACGTTACTGTCACGCACATGACAAAAATGTAAGTGACGGGTCATGTAGCCTAGTCGGGGTGTAGATTCTAAAAGACGAATTTCGGATAAATATATTGTATGTTATATTGGGGGAGGGGGGGGGGGGCACTGAAAGAAACATGTTTGTGAGCTTATTAGTTTGACAGAGGGCAGATCTAAATTATTCAAGCCCTTGCTACTAATTATGCAAGCCCTTGCTCGTCACATACTTCTTACGTTCAACGTCATTTTTAGGGTTCTGACCGTTCGCAGAGGCGTAGGAATCGGTTGAGCAGGACAGCGGTCGCTTCCTCTGGGTAAGGGATAATGAAAGGAACTTTCTTTTCGCCCTCCCTGTAACTGCTGTGTTCAGCTACAACAACAACAACAAAAGGGGAGGGGGGTGGGTAAAGGGGTGGTGGTGGTGGTGGTGGTGGGAGGGGGGGGGGGAGTGAGGTGAGTGGAGTTCTCGTTCCACCTGCCCTTTCGATCTCTCTCTCCCCCCCCCCCCCCCCCCCCCCCCTGTCGTCTGATATTTTTAGCCTGTGGCGGAAAGTCTCCAGTTTTACGTTCGGTTAGCGGACGATCCCCCTCCCCCTCTCCTTTCCCGATTGTTTGATTTTGTCACCCGCCCCCTCCCGCCTGTTCGGCTGAAGCTCTTCCTGCATCACTATTTTGTTGTTTTGTTATATATTTTTATAATCTAAGCTGACTGCATATCTCCCTCTATGCAGTCAAGATAATGAGTCTACACTTGGTTCGCTCCATCACTTGTCTGACTCCGGTCTGGCGTCATGAGATGTAGACTTATTATTTTCTTCTGCAACGCACCACTACATACACCACTACAACAGGAGACGGACCGATCGCCTGGAAAGAGCCAAGCTAATCAGGCACTACCCTTGAACTATCACGATGGACCCAATTCCTGAAGCCGGCAGTGCACTACTCTGAAACTGCCATGATGTCCTCATCTCCCAATCGGGGGAGCTGGGTGGTCCTGGTGGTAGAGCGTTCAACTTTCGTCCGAAAGGTCGCGGGTTCGATTCCAGCTGGGGTCAAAATTTATTCACACAGTATTCAGTGCCCCGTCTCTGAAATCACATTCGTGGTGGACAAAAGACGTTATGCTCGAAACGTTTATTTCATGATCCCACGATTAACGAGTATTACGCAGTAGCGTGCAGCGTTCGAAGACACAGACGGCATGAAAATCTTATATAGGGCCTATGCAGGTCTGTAATTTTGGCCCTTGCGGCTGCAAGCCATAAGGACAAAAACACAAACCGGCCCGCAATTAAAAAACAGGCCCGTCTTTAGTTCCAGGATATTATCACGTGAATGTCGCAAGCGCGTCTCCGCGCCGTCACTGATAAATAAATAATTACTGCGCTCCTCGCGGGGTTTTGCCCGCTTGATCAATAATAGCGCTATTACAGTCCAGACAATATATTGCCGCGTAGTTTATAGTCTCTGAGGTGTCTTTAACCTACTTTTCGGCATTTTTCACAGCTGGATCGTTCGCTAACAAAGTCTGCTACTCGTTATTATCGCGGTAAAATTTAACCCCTGCACTGTCGAGAAGAATTCAACAACACCCATCTGCAAGAGGTATAGATCCTCATGAGGATCTATGCCTCTTGATGAAACTATAGTGTTGCGGCCATGTTCCTTTGACGGATCTTTGACTTTGAATTGACGGATCATTTCAAAACGCCGTCTGCGTCCACTGGCAGTGAAGGGGTTAATGCATTCGTGTTTTTAAACGTTAGTTGAAAAGGAAGTGAAAGCAAATTACACGCTACCAGGTTCCTTAACTCATTCTACCCCAGACACACAACAGCAAGATAAAGATCGACCATGATAGTTCAAGGGTGTGATGCCAGAATAGCTTGGCGCCTATGGGCGCCAAGCTATTCTGGCATCACCCTTGAACTATCATGGTCGATCTGTGTCCTGCACTGCAACGCAGTCTTCAGAGGACAACTTCAAAATTTGGGCATTTCGGTCTTGGGGTAGAATGAGATAAATGAAGGAAACTTTGAAGCAGTAGGGGACAAAATCGTGTTTGAGAAGAGAATGAACGTCGCGACGCACTGGCTGATAGCTTCGTCATCTGGGCAAGCAAGATGAGTGCATAAGAGGTAATAATAATTATAATAAAATTAAACAACAACAAAAAAGAGATGATAATGAAGATTTGTTAAGCGCTTATTCTAAAAGGAGCTCTAAGCGCGGATACAAAAAGAAAACTAAAAGCTAACACACACACACGCACGCACGCACACACACACACACACACACACACACACGCACGCACGCACGCACGCACGCACGTTTGACAGTTACGGACAG
Source organism: Semisulcospira habei (assembly GCA_036245525.1). Lineage (NCBI taxonomy): Eukaryota > Metazoa > Mollusca > Gastropoda > Semisulcospiridae > Semisulcospira > Semisulcospira habei. The sequence goes on from BTPG01000002.1 coordinate 308,960,938, forward strand.
GGGCCGGGAGCTGCTCAGTTCAAATGGCGGGGCCAAGATGGGAGAAGGCACGACCGCCACGTGCTTGAAACCGACTAGGAGGCGAACTTTACGTCAAGTGAAGAAGAGACTCCATACAGGTCGGCTGACAAGACCTCTGCGGCTGCACGTTGCTTGTGTCCTAATGACGGGTCCAAACCGATACGTTGTGTTGTTTCAGTCTCATCTTCTCGATCTCATTTAGCATATTAAAACTTAAGGTCGTAAATCCCAAATCTGAGAGTTGACCTCTGAATACTACATTGCAGGCTAAGGAGACAGATCGACCATGATAGTTCAAGGCACAACTCGGCACCTGTAGGCACCAAGTAGTTTTGTCACCACCTTGAACTATCATGGTCGACCCATATCGTGTTGTAGTGCATCCTTACATTTTTTTTATAAATATTTTTTTTACTACTTCAAAGAATATTTGAATTCATGAACCGTAGCGGTATTTCCCCCCACTTCATTTGAAACCTCTGTGCATTACACCACATTAACTCATTCAGACCTGACGCACTACAGCAGAAGATGGATCGAGCATGATAATTCAAGGGTAGTGCTAATCTAAGCTAATCTGGCACTGCCCTTGAATTATCATGGTCGATCCATCTCCTGCAGCTGGTACATAGTCGTTAGATGACACCTCCCAAATTTGGGAAATACGGCCTTGGTGTTGAATGAGTTAAGGATCTTTTTCTACTACTTAATTTTGTTTTCATTAGTTGATTATGGTGATTATGGTGATTATGGTCGACCCATATCGTGTTGTAGTGTATCCTTAAGTAGTAGAAAAATATCCTTAACTCATTCAACACCAAGGCCGTATTTCCCAAATTTTGGAGGCGTCATCTAACGACTATGTACCACGTAGAGTTTCGTCTAATCTGTTCACTCTTGTTAAAAGTAGCTTACTCGGCTTTCAATACAAGTTCATCGTTCATTCGCCTGTTAACACTGACCTTATCTGTCTTGCTCTCTGAAGGAATTCTAGCCTACTTTGTTCGCTTTGAAATAACGATGCCATTTCTCCGCTTACTAAGCGACAAATGACTGACATCGGTAGAAATTAACCTTTCATGACTGATATGACCCCGGCACTGAATATGCAACATTTGTTTTAAACATGACTTGTTCACAAAGTTATTTATAGTAAACTTCTGAAATATAATAACAATGAACCTGGTTTTCATATGAACAAATAAATAGCTTGTAATAAGGTGAACTTTGACTGAACTGATACCGGAATTCCCGCCACGTCCGCTCAGTGTAAGCCTACCGTTTGTTCGCTTCGAAATAAACGTGCCATTTCTCCGCGTAAAGCAGAGAAATGGCACGGTTATTTCAAAGCGAACAACTGAAGTAGGCCGCTAAAAAAAACGACAACCTCTAGCATTCTAGCCAATCATTGGAGTCACGTGTTTCAAAGTTTTACAGTTTTACAAAGTTTTACAAAATTTTGCATGGAGATTAAAGGAATTCTCGTTCAACGCCTACATGGTAAATACATGTGTGTAAACATACCGCCGCTTGAATCGCCGCCCGGAGAAACTTGGCCTAAACCAGCAGGGATACAGTCTTGAGTTTGTCTACGATTTCCACCTAGATTACTTCCTATCTACGCAGATGTAAATGTGGCTTATCATTGCACGCAAGAAGCATAGCTTCTAATGAGCCCCTGCAATCGCAGGGGCTCATGAGAATCTATGCCTCTTGCAGATGGACGGGCCAGAATGAACACGTTCCAGAATTTACTCAACGTAACCCAGTGCACGGTCGTGCAAGATCAACAGATCAAACAAGGAAGCGAGTCAGTGGTGTGGAGACTCCGCACTGTTGCTGATAAGATCACTGCTGCAAGTTGCTTGTTTCCAATGTAGGTCACGGAGTGCGGCATGTTTCTACACTTCCAAGATGAATTTCCAGTCGATGTTTGCTGTGAGATAGTAGTTGTTGCTTGCATGAAATTAATTCAATCAATCAATCAATCAATCAATCAGTCAATCAGTCAGTCAGTCAGTCAGTCAGTCAGTCAGCTAGGCAACCAGCCAGTCAGTCAGTCAATCGATCAGTCAATCTATCCACCGACCCATTCATCGACTGACCCATCAATCTACAAACCCATCAATCCATTCATCCGTCCGTCCGTTCTTCCGTCCGTCCATCCATCCATCCATCTAGGGATATAAACACAACAGTCAGAGACTGTTTTTGTCACTGTGTACACGGCGTCGTGGAACTAGCGATGCCATGACGTGAAGCTTATAGTGACGTCATTTTGCTGCTCGCTCTATTCTTCTTCTTCTTCAGAATTTATCTCGCTACTCCAGCCCACAGAGCGTACTAATGGCGAGAAGCGCCGTGTGTCCGTCTTTATTTGTGCGCGCCGGTGTGTGTTGATCAGAGGGTGGCTTAGAGAGGGGGGGACTGGACCAGAAGGATAAGCTTAAAAAAAATATGAACAACAAAACAAAAACACACGTGAGCTCCAAACAATTAGGAAGACTTTGGGATGAAATCTTCATCTTATTTGTATCTTGAAAAGCATCCATCCATCCATTCATCCATCCATCCATCCATCCATCCATCCATCCATCCATCCACCCATCCATCAGTAGAGGGGTCTGTACACAAGACAGTCTGAGACACTTTTAACTCATTCAACCCGACGGCCATATTTCCCCAATTTTGGAGGCGTTATCTAATGACTATGCACCAGTTGCAGGAGATGGATCGACCATGATAATTCAAGGGCAGTGCCAGATTAGCTTGGCGCTGACAGGTACCAAGCTAATCTGGCACTACCCTTGAATTGTCATGGTCGACTGACCCATCTCATGCTGTAGTGCGTCAGGGCTGAATGGGTTAAAAGATCTTCTTAAGCATTACATCTAATTTCAGAAACGTGTCATGATGGGCTTATGAAAATATTTTAACGCGGGCACTATGTAGTCCAGATTGCCGCTCCCAGAGTGAAAACACCTCCGCATATTATGTGGCAGGGGAACAGACCGATAAATGCACGTCACGCCCAGAACTCAAACGCGACAATTAACCCTTATCATTCGGAATACACCAGTGTGTGAAATAAGTTTGACTAAAATATAGTTCAAGGGTAGTGCCAGAATAGCGTGGCGCCTCTAGGCGCCAAGCTATTCTGGCACCACCCTTGAACTAAAGCCATTGGTCTATATTCTTATCCGTAATACTATAATGTAGCTTGCGTATGGCAGTGTACAAATTTGAAGCTGTTAGCCTCAGTACATGTGTTAACAGTCTAACAAGCGGCATAGATCCTCGTGTATGTAGCAGGCTGCACAGATTCCTTACCAGCCTTTTTTGCTGGCTTTTTAAAATACTTTTATTCCTCAGAAGAAGTGTATATTTGATCGTTTTACACCAGAGACTTTGATCACACCAGTCGGCAACCAGACGCCATCCCCATCATTTCTCAAGACAGCGGACATGCATGGAAATGCTATCGATCCCAGCAAGCCAGAGGTATAGATTATCATGAGACCCTGCGGCCGCAGAGGCTCACTGTGAATCTACGCCTCAGTTTTGCACGCGCGATGATTGGAATGCTGCCCGGCGTTATTTGGCAAAAGGCAGTAACTATGTCCATTTTTTTTTTTAAATAGAAAAGCTACATTTTTATCGTTATACAATAAAAAATCTCGCTTTTTTCAAGAACGCACATAACTGCGTTTTGGCATAGGACGGCAGAATGGCGCAGAAACCGGATTGCCGTGCTCTGTGGGAGAGTGTGGCACAGTAGAAGACACACTGGTTGCCTCCCTTGATTCACAGCTCTGTTTATCAGCTCAGCGAATGGATGGAGCGGCATCAAGGGAAAAAGGACGGGCTTGTTCCATAGTATGTCCGTTGAAAGGTCCTGGTAAATCAAAGTGCCACAGTTGCAGTGCGCCTGAATTGATCAGTGTTCAGGTCGTACTCCATAGGAAATAGATTTCTCTGTCCCCCATAAACCCGCCCGTCAGGGCCGTCTATTATCACTTCGGTGCAGTGGACGTTAAACCCCGAACTAACCAACCAAAGATGGAGCGGCCAAGCAGTGTGTGTGGGTGATTGACGTGTCTCGCCACCAGATCAAAGAACAACCTGATCACATCAGGAAAAGGTTTCATGGACATTGCACTACTGACAAACATACAGGCCCAGCGCGCAAAATGTCCTGCGGCCGGCGTTATTGCGAGGACCTTTATCACGGTGAGCGGTGGATAGAGGGGAGAGCGGGTGGGGGTGGGGTGGGGGTGGGAAGAAGGGAGGGGGGGGGGCGGGGTTGATGGTTATGTGTGTTGTGTGTGTGAGGTCCCCAACTTGTAGGTTGTGTGTGTGTGTGTGTGTGTGTGTGTGTGTGTGTGTGTGTGTGTGTGTGTGTGTGTGTGTGTGTGCGTGTGTGCAAAATTTGCAGGCCCTAACGTATACATTTTTTTTTAACATATTGGCAGAAGTTGTAAAGTGCTTCGGGGTCCAATTCTCTGTTAGATTTCAAGATTTACTCTGGGTAAACACCCACAGGCACGCAAAGATCTTATTCGACCTGTTGCTGTTCCTGGGGCCAATTTCTGTCTCTTCTGCTTTTGTTTTGTTCTCAGACACACTCTAAAACACTTTTACGCACACACACACACACGCACGCACACAGAGTTTTCCTACGCTACAAGTACACAGAAAACAGCAACTGCGCATTAAAATCTTTTATACTTCATGGTTTAATTTGGCGAATTGTGTATATAAGGAAAAGTGCATCCACTTTATTTGAAAGGATTCACACGTAAACAGTGTCACTTTTATTCACTGGCGGAACACGAAATAAAGACCCAAATGCAGGACGCATAGATCCACATGAGCCGGCCCCGCAGTTGCGGAGTCTCATGAGGATCCATGCGTCTTGCTGGCTTTATTCCTATCTACGAGCCTCGGGCGGACGAGGACATCCGCCAGCGAATCTGCAACGGTTGTAGAGACGCCGTCACTTGTAGCGCCCACGCCGTGCGCAAGAGATTGTCGGGCCGATATCGGCCGCTGTTGATCTGCGCACGGCTGTGTGCGTGTGTGTGTGTGGCTGTGCGCGGGCCCACAGCGACCGACGTCGTCCCGTGGACCTTTTGCTTAATGGGTACTGTGCCGATTAATTTAAATCATTCTACCCCAACACCGCAAGCTTGCTTGGTTTGGCCACGTGACCCGACACAACACCTTGTCCAAGACTATCCTCCAAGGCACTCTCGAAGGAAGTCGTCGGCGAGGTCGTCAGAGAAAGAGTTGGGTCGCAAACATAAAAGAATGGACCGAACTCGAGATGCCAGACTTGCTTGCCACCGCCCAAAATAGAACTCAGTGGAGAGCACTGTCTGTTGCTGCTGCCTTTCAGTCCCCCCCAACGCCCAGTTCGGGCAAGGGACTGATGATGATGATGATGACCCCAACACCGAAATCCCAAAACTTTGCTGTTGTCCCCTGAAGACTGCATTGCAGTGCAGGACACAGATCGACCATGGTAGTTCAAGGGTGATGCCAGAATAGCTTGGCGCCCACAGGCGCCAAGCTATTCTGGCATCACCCTTGAACTATCACGGTCGATCCATATCTTGCTGTGGTGTGTCTGGGGTAGAATGAGTTAAACACTTGGCTATAACTCGTTGAGTCCCAGTTGACGCAGGTTGTGTCGATACGATCTCCGAGTCCGAGAATTCCACACCACGCACCCTAACTTGACCCATGGATATCAAGTGATGTCACCAAGAGGCATAGATCCTCATGAGCCCCCGCAACTGCGGGGGCTCATGAGGATCTATACCTCTTGCAGTTGGGTGGCGTTCAGATTTTATCGGCACTGAACGGGTTAATTAATGAGTGACGCTTACGTCAGTCTTACCCCTTGATCACAATTACAGCGCTCGAACCATGCTATGAATTTTACTCAGGAATACTGACCTCAATAACAGCGCACGAACCATGCTATGAATTTTACCCAGGAATACTGACCTCAATTACAGCGCGCGAACCATGCTATGAATTTTACCCAGGAATACTGACCTCAATTACAGCGCGCGAACCATGCTATGAATTTTACCCAGGAATACTGACCTCAATTACAGCGCGCGAACCATGCTATGAATTTTACCCAGGAATACTGACCTCAATTACAGCGCGCGAACCATGCTATGAATTTTACCCAGGAATACTGACCTCAATTACAGCGCGCGAACCATTCTATGAATTTTACCCAGGAATACTGACCTCAATTACAGCGCGCGAACCATGCTATGAATTTTACCCAGGAATACTGACCTCAATTACAGCGCGCGAACCATGCTATGAATTTTACCCAGGAATACTGACCTCAATTACAGCGCGCGAACCATGCTATGAATTTTACCCAGGAATACTGACCTCAATTACAGCGCGCGAACCATGCTATGAATTTTACCCAGGAATACTGACCTCAATTACAGCGCGCGAACCATGCTATGAATTTTACCCAGGAATACTGACCTCAATTACAGCGCGCGAACCATGCTATGAATTTTACCCAGGAATACTGACCTCAATTACAGCGCGCGAACCATGCTATGAATTTTACCCAGGAATACTGACCTCAATTATTGCGAATGTCCAAATTATTAAGTTGCCGCGACAGTTCGTGTGTCTATGCTTCTGGATCAGTAGCCGGGGAGTGCTGGGTTCATTAAAAGTTCAGTTTTCCTATGTACAATTTGCAGTGTATTCCGTGCCATTTAAGATGCTGCGACAGTTTTCAAAATGGATCAAAATTAACAGTTATATATAGCAAAAATACTGAAATTGAATTGGAAAAGAAAAAGAAAAAGATGCAAAAATGCTCTAATTAACCCCTAAACTGCCAGTGAATGCAGACTGTTTTGAAATCATTGTAAATTCAACGTCAAAGCTCCCGTGACAACCGTCAAACAAACATGGATACAGAGTGGTTTCAGCATGAGGCATAGATCCTCATGAGCCGCCGCATTTGCGGGTGCTCATGAGGATCTATACCTCTTGCAGTTGGGTGGAGTTGGGGTTAGTTCCTGCCAAGAGCTTTCCGACACATACACACGCCTTTGGCTTTGCATCTCTCCAGTCTCGATATCCCCATCAGTCACTTAAAAGCCAGCCTCCTCCACTGAGCATGGCCCTCGCTCGCTCTTCGCCCCACGCCGCCCCTGCTAAACGTATAATTTAACCCCTCTACTGTCGAGAACTGTTAAACAACACCAACAGCAAGAGGTATAGATCCTCATGAGCCCCTGCGATCTATGACTCTTGCTGAAACCGTAGACTCTGAGCCTTGGGCAGCTAGAAACTCAGTCTCAGGGATGCAGAGGAAAATGTACTCATCGGGTAACAGCGGCATCACGCTTCGGAGTCACCGACATTGTCAGCAACGTAACTGGACACTTAATAGTCCACCGGCGACTGAAAAGTGTTCACCAGGACGGTAGGAATCTAGGCGGCAAAAAACCGCTACTGACAGCTGAAGGATTACAGTTCAACACAATATATTTGTTTCAAATAGCATTTCCAGCGCACTGAGCAGGCTCCCCTGATTGTATCACCTGTTCAAGTTAACGAGCACGGATAATCACACGTGTCTGAGACTGATGAGACAAGAAAAGATGAGACGGATGAACAAGGTCATTAGATCACGATGAAAGACTCTGGTTTCTCGGTAATTAGAAAGCCTAAGCACTAAAAAAGAAATGATCACACAAATTTTGCGTTTAGTTGGAGCCCAGCTGTTAGGGCGATTACGTCAGAGGTGAAAGGGTTGTCAGCCTCACACAGCACCCGAGCTATCCCGGTCTCCATGGCCGTGGCCAGAGCCAGAGCCAAACTGCCGCAAGAGATTACCTCCCCTGATATCCGCTCGTACTCGTCCGGGTCGACACTAGGAGTGACCCTGTAGCTGAATTTTTCTTTATTATTATTTTTTTAAACCTTTGGCTGTCGGTAGCGCTTTTGTCGCGATGATTCCGGCAGGAATCATCGCGACAAAAAACGCTACCGACAGCCAAAAGGTTAAAAAGTACCTAACCGTAGAAACCGTAATGCTGAGACTACAAACTGAAGACAAAGGGTTGACTGTGCAATCTCTTCTGCCAAAGTCCCGAGACCTTCCGGTGAGCAAAAGGTCGTTGGGCCGGTTGGCACAGGCACTGACACTAATGTCTTTGTTAGTAAAATTTCTTATTGTGTTATGTGGAAGGAGGTCATCCTTCCCACCGAGGCCGAACTGCGAACTGTATGAGCGACGACACTTGATTGTCTACCCTGTGGGTGTCGACGGTGGCGCTGTGTGTCCAGGTGACTCCTGCAGGAATCATCATCACGATTTCAAAAACACTACCGACAGCCAAAGTGTTAAGATCCGTCTAAAGAGCAGGGTTACACCTCCAGCCCGTGACAAAAGTTCACGCATGCACGCACGCACGCACGCACGCACGCACGCACAACACACACACACACACACACACGCACACACACACACACACACACACACACACACACACACACACACACACACACACACACACAATGCAAGAAACAAGTACGTTTTTGCTTTCATATGTGCTGTTGAAATCTAATTCATTGTCAGGTTTTGTCCCAGAAATCTTTATTTAAACGAATTCTCTAGCGCCACTGTCAGCTTTGTCCCAGAAACCTTTCAGCAAACTGCTTTACCGCCACTGTCGAAATGTTGTAAGCGCACGTTTCAATAAACATTATATATTATTTTCATGAAACGTGCGCTTACAACATTTTTCCATATATTATATAGACATTTACTTAACTCATTGTGCCCGAGGTACGAAATACCCACATTTTGGAGTTATCATATGAGGACTGCATTACAATCCAGGAGACAGATCGACCATGATATTTTGAGGGTGGTGGCAGAATAGCTTGGCGCCTATAGGCGCCAAGCTATTCTGCCACCACCCTTGAACTATCATGGACGAGCCTTATCTTGCTGTGGTGCGTCGCGGGCAGAATGATTTTAACAAAACTTAACAAACTTATGTGTGGTGTAAGAAATCGCGCACGCACGCACACATACGTATACACACACATAAATGATTCAAGAGATAGTATCATATACCGTCTTTGGAGGGAGAGAGAGAGAGAGAGAGAGAGAGAGAGAGGAGAGAGAGAGAGTGAGGAGAGAGAGAGAGAGAGAGAGAGAGAGAGAGAGAGACTAGAGGAGAGAGAGAGAGAGAGAGAGGAGAGAGGGGCGGATCAGTTACCTCAAGTTAGGGGGAGGGGGGCGGTGTCCAACTTTTGTGTTTGGGACCTTCAACCTGATACAAAAGTCCTCCCCGACGCTAGATCTTACTTCCAGGTCCCGAAAAATCAAAAAGCGAGGGGGGTGGGGGGGGGGGGAGGGGAGGGGGGAGAGAGAGGGGGTGGGTGTGGGGAGGGGGTAGTGGGGGCGGGGGGGGGGGGGTTGGAGAGAGAAACAATTTTGGGTCGGGGGTGGGGGTTCCGGAACCCCTGTAACCCCCCACCCCCACCCCCAACCCCAGATCCGCTCCAGGAGAGAGAGAGAGAGAGAGAGAGAGAGAGAGAGAGAGAGAGAGAGAGATGATCTTGATGAATCTTTTTTATCAGGATAAAGCTATTAGGCACTCAATGCCTGTCTACAAGCTGTCCGTAACAAACAACATAACAGGAAAATAACATAGCATGCAAATAATAACAATAATAATAATAAGAAGAAGAAAAACTACGGGAAAAAAAAAACACAATAGGTGAATCAATGAAAGGGGGAAAAAAAATCGTATTGGAGAAGTAGTAACTGCCACCAACACAAAAGTAAGAGAAATAAATGAGTGCATAGCATTAATATTATACTCAGCTAAGACAGTGTCAAAGAATCAGCAGCATCAAGAGCATATAGCGACACCGACAAGACCAAGGATTATCAGTTTACAAATGTAAGGAGAAAGAGAAAATACTTGACTTTCACGTGTTATCAACAACAATACTCTGATATGGCAAACTGTGAAGTCAGGCTGAATGGAAGTGCGTTCGCAAAGCTCGTTTAAAATGGGTTTTACCTGAACATGATTTAATGTTCAATGGCAATGAGTTCCAGACAAAACTGCCCGAAAATAGAAGGCTTGACTTGTAGAGATCTATCCTGGGTCGGGGTAAATGAAGAGAGAGAGAGAGAGAGAGAGAGAGAGCACCTGCGTTATTGTAACCAGCTGCCATCAGGTCAAGGCAGTGGATGGTGGAAGCCTATTTTGAATGTAGAAATAATCTGTTCGGCTTTTTATGACCCTGATCGTCACTTGAGTAAGCACCCTGTAACAGTAGCATAACCTCACCGCATTTAGACTCTGCACGTACATGATAGGTCGTTTGACATCGGAGCGCACATTCGCAACGATCTTCGCAAAAAACCACTTTCCTAGTATACCAATCTCAGAACAAATATCATTCAGGGGCAGTTAACCTAATCAGAAACTCAACCAATGTTCCAGTCGTTTGCTGTACAGTCGTAAAATTTGATTTTTTTTTTCACGAAATGACTGATTTTTACATCCCTAAATGTGACTGATTTTTTACATCCCTAAATGTGACTGATTTTTACATCATTAAATGTGACTGATTTTTACATCCCTAAATGTGACTGATTTTTACATCCCTAAATGTGACTGATTTTTACATCCCTAAATGTGACTGATTTTTACATCCCTAAATGTGACTGATTTTTACATCCTTAACTCATTCTACCCCAGACACACCACAGGAAGATAAGGATCGACCTTGATAGTTCAAGGGTGATGCCAGAATAGCTTGGCGCCTATGGGCGCCAAGCTATTCTGGCATCACCCTTGAACTATCATGGTCGATCTGTGTCGTGCACTGCAACGCGGTCTTCAGAGGACAACGGAAACATTTAAGGAGTTCGGTGTTGGGGTAGAATGAGCTAAATGTGACTGATTTTTACATCCCTAAATGTGCGCCAGATAGAGTCAGCCAAGTATAAGAAAGATCTATTTTCACGTGAATGAGTTAGTTGACGAAGTTCTCCAACCTGAAACAGCGCAGGCATACAAGAAACCTGCATGCCTGACCTCGATATTGAAATCTGGCCGTTTCACTCCGGGGCTTTGTTAGGGTATTGAAAATGGCTTGTTCCTGTTTTTCACCACTGATTTTTTTTTTAACGACTGTACAGCAAAATCAACAAATCATAGGAGTGAAGTAAAAGCAGCCCATATTAACTCATTCATTCATTCTCTCTCTCTCTCTCTCTCTCTCTCTCTCTCTCTCTCTCTCTCTCTCTCTCTCTCTCTCTCTCTCTCTCTCTCTCTCTCTCTCTCTCTCTGACCCCTCTTTTCTACTGAACTGAGGACAAAAGAAGTGCAATCTAAAAATGGCTCGCTGATCAAGTGGCCTTTTCTGATCGCCGTTTCAAGTTCATCACGTGAAGCCTTTTCGAGTGGGCGACCGTTACATCCCACGTAAACGTTAAGTAACCAGTGACCCTTTCCAAAGAAATCCCAAGAAAGAAAGAAACACGCTTAGAAAGGACGGGTACAAGACAATTTATTAAATTGTGATGTACTTGTCTTTTCTAAGGACTTTGCTTGTTGGGATTTTCTTTGCGTTTCACGTCCTTGGCAGTCGCTGTTTTGGTCTGCATTTCTTGACTTGCTTTCAAGCGGACCGCATGAACAAAATACAGGTAACTTCGGCCGTAACTTGATAAAATAACATAGTGCAAACATTGTGTGTGTGGTAAGATATCCAAAGTTTTTGTCAATAACAAAATAATTAACATTACAAATAAAAGTGTCGTCGCCTCAGGACAAGACTTTTAGCCGATTCAGTGTTAACTCATTCAAGGCAAGGAGCCCAGCATCAATAGCCGCTGCTAGTATCGTATAGCGTTGCTAACGACAACGCTATACGACACTTGCGCAACTGTTGATGCGTAGGCATCTTGAATAAGTGTTAATCCGACCCTTGCACATCGTTATAAGCAAAGTTGACTGTAGTACAGACAGTTGTACACCGAAATCGCAGTACAGCAAAGGGATGCCGCTTCAGTGGAGGCGCCGGTGACTGCATGCACAAGGGGGCAGTCTAATGTTTTACAGACCCTTTCACGCAGGCAGTATCACTTTGTGCTATCTCGATGGACGTGATCCAGTTGGCGCCGAATGTAAAAAGTTAACCTTTTGCGTGTCGGTAGCGGTTTTAGTCGCGATGATTCCAACAGGAATCATCATGCTCGAGACTAAAACCGCTACCGACACGGAAAGTGTTAAAACTAATCATGCTATCGGCCATTTGGCTTCAAACGTGTGCCGGACTCAGATTTTGGACCTTACAAATGAAAGGCGAAAGTCCAAAATCAGAGAGCACGGCAGGCATGTGACGTCATTCGGAACGCAATGTTGTAGGTTTCTGTTTACCATGGGCACACTTTGTATGTACACACTTTACACAAGCGCTGGCAGACAATCATTAAAAAGTTCAACAATGTATCTGGAAAGAAAAATACTGCTTTAACACTGTTTAAAACTTCCAACAAGTAAGGCGGCCTGCATTGTAAAAATGTGACGTAATAGCTAGCAGGTGAACAATTTTAAACTGCTTGAAAAACGTAAAGTCTGCTTTGACTAAAAGTGCTATGCTGCTGTTAAAAAACAACAAAACAGAACAAAGAAAAGAAACACACATAAATTTACACAAATAAGGCGCCTTATCCACACACACACACACACACACACACACACACACACACACACACACACACACACACACACACACACACACACACACACACACACACACACACACACACACACACATGTAACACTGTTTTTAAAAAAAATCGTAGTACGTACAGATTAAGCCGTTTTTACCCATGTTTGAAAAGTGAAGCACCACTTACAAGGTACATTACATGAAATTAGGACAAAACTGTTGGAAGATTATGCATCAGTGGAAACAGTTCTAACTCAGACTCCGAAAAGCCTAATCATTTTGATTCGATGGAATGTGAGCGCGCGCTCTTCTCGGTTTCGTCCCCTTTTTTCAGCCTAGCGGTTTGTTTATAATAGCTGTCATCGCGTCTAATACACTATGTAAGGCAGTCACTGAATCAGCTCGCGCAGCTTCTTGTATGTAAGGACCAGCATAATGATAGAGGCAGGCAAGAGTCAGGATTCTCATGAGCTTTCGTATCTGCGGGCGCCATGAGGATCTATGTTTATTCCAGACAGGAGGTGTTTATCATTGAGTGTATCTCGAACAGTGTGATAGTGGTCCTTTCTACAGATGAGAAAAGGCATAGATCCTCAAGAGTCCGCCACGCAAGTTACAGGAACGTGACCCATGAGAATCTGTGCCTAAGTTTTGCTTTTTCAGTTCACACAATTTTAATTTCCAGGCTGAGTGGGGGAAAGGGAGAGAGATGCGCTGTTGTGGTTTGCAGTGAGTTTCAGCCGTTTCTTTTGCTTTTCAGTAACCGTACATCAATGACCATATTATAAATGAACACACTCCCCCCCCCCCCCATCTTTTGTTCTGGTAAAGACAGTCGGGTTCACTACGGAATATACTTGAATCTGCTGAGGCACATATAATTCTGAAAACTCAGAAATTTAAAAAAGCCAGGTTACAAATTTAAAATATATACTGACACAGTTCTCCAAAAAGCCTAATCATTTTCATTCGATGGAAAAATGTGAGCTCTATCTATTCTGTTTCTCTCCCCTTTTTTTCAGCCGAGCGGTTTGTTTATAATTGCTGTCAACGCATCTGTTACACTATGGAAGGCAGTCAGTGAATCAGCTCGCGTAGCTTCTTGTATGTAAGGACCAGCGTAATGATAGAGCCAGGCAAGAGGCATGATTCTCATTAGTTTTCGCATCTGCGGGCGCCATGAGGATCTATGTTTATTCCAGACTGACAGAAGGTGCGTATCAGTGAGTGTATCTAATTCAGTGTGAGAGTGGCCCTTTCTACTGATGAGAAAAGGCATAGATCCTCAGAAGTCCGTCATGCAAGTTACAGGATCGTGACTCATGAGAATCTGTGCCTAAGTTTTGCTTTTTCAGTTCACACAATTTTAATTTCCAGGCTGAGTGGGGGAGGGTGAAGAGAGATGCGCTTATTGTGGTTTGCAGTGAGTTGCAGTGAGTTTCAGCCGTTTCTTTTGTTTTTCAGTAACCGTACATCAATGACCATATAAATGAACACACTTTCACGCCCTCTATCGTTCTGTTAAAGACAGATTCGGGTTCACTACGGAATATACTTGGATCTGCTGAGGCACATTATTATACGGGCAGAAATTTAATTACGGCTGTGCAACTATAGTCTCGCTATTCTCGTCACTGTTTACTCGAGCACGCTATGTGTGTACACGCTCAGCGTTGACCGTGTACCGAATGGGATACATTTTACTGAATGACGCCGGTCTTTTACAGCATGTAATTGTTTAAGCGTGCAGAACGTATGTTGTATTTAAGACATACACTTAAAAGGTAAGAAAATAAACTTTCTGTAGACACTAGACATGTTTAGGAAAATGAAGATGAGCAATGCATGCAACGGACTAGAAGACAGCAACCGGCTAAAATGTATCAGTATCAAGACAGTTTAACTGTAGCTTCAACTAGGTCACCTCGCCCTAAGCTAGCGCGGCACTCCCTACTGAACTAAATGTGTGGGTTTGTAGAAGAACTGGGGCAGCCGTGACGAATATTATGGACTAACTGTCTTTTCTCTTCCTCCGGCAGTGATCCAACGAGAACTGAATAACCATTCAAGCACGAAATTCCCGTGCAGCTTACCGGCTTTTCACCACCACCGCACACTAATCGCCCATTAGGATCGCTAATGTTGGGGTACAGCAGCATTACATTTAATGAATCATTAGGCTGCTAAAATGGGTCATGCATTCCGTTAAATGGAAGATTTGTGACCATTAACCAAAATGGCTCATTACCATGGATAATGGCGTGACATGCATGCGGGCCCAGGTTACAAATTAAAATATATACTAAAATGGGCTTGGATAGGGCTATTATTTGGTTGAGGGCTGGGGACAGTACAAAGCTTTAGCCAGCCTTGAAGGCCGCTTTCATCGGAACTGCCGTCAGATGGTATGGCAGAAGGTTCTCTGTTCCGTCTGATGTGCACAGAGACAAATGACCCTATCAAGAAACATTCATTCCACCGTTACCGCATACTTTCACGAGGATAAATATATTCTTGTTGGCATCAGACGGATGGCATTCACTGCCTAGCAATGTTCGCCCATAACCAAAGACAAAACTCCTCAAGAGGCATAGATCTTCATGAGTTCCGCGCAGAGTGCGGGGGCTTGTGAGAAGCTACATGTACTATATGTATCTTGGTGGCTAGTGTTGCCTCTATGCTGCTATGTTTACGCAGCCGGGATGAAATCGGGACCACCGAGCCCAAAACAAAACACCCATGGCTGTCAACACGTGCGATTCGACGACCGTCCCGGCACTGCGGCGTAGAACCATAGCGCGATGATCATGCTCCCTTTAGGTTCACGGCAGTGCAAACTCGAGTTTGGAGACTAACTGGAAACTCTGGAAGGAACATTGGACTGTTCAGTTTACCATTTAGTTATTTGGGTTTAACGCCGAGCAGGCGACTAAGGCCATCTCACGGCGGGTTCAGTTTACCAGCTAGGTTTAGAGCTAACAAACTCTGAAAGGAACATTGGAGTGTTTACAAGTTAGTTTTAGAGCTAAAAAAAACTCTCGAAGGAACATTAGACTGTTTACCAGCTAGTTTTAGAGCTAACAAACTCTGGAAGGAACATTGGACTGTTTACCAGCTAGTTTTAGAGCTAACAAACTCTGGAAGGAACATTGGACTGTTTACCAGCTAGTTTTAGAGCTAACAAACTCTGGAAGGAACATTGGACTGTTTACCAGCTAGTTTCAGAGCTAACAAACTCTGGAAGGAAGACTGGACTGTTTACCAGCTAGTTTTAGAGCTAACAAACTCTGGAAGAAAGACTGGACTGTTTACCAGCTAGTTTTAGAGCTAACAAACTCTGGAAGGAACATTGGACTGTTTACCAGCTAGTTTTAGAGCTAACAAACTCTGGAAGGAAGACTGGACTGTTTACCAGCTAGTTTTAGAGCTAACAAACTCTGGAAGAAAGACTGGACTGTTTACCAGCTAGTTTTAGAGCTAACAAACTCTGGAAGGAAGACCGGACTGTTTACCAACTAGTTTTAGAGCTAACAAACTCTGGAAGAAACATTGGACTGTTTACCAGCTAGTTTTAGAGCTAACAAACTCTGGAAAGAACATTGGACTGTTTACCAGCTGGTTTTAGAGCTAACAAACTCTGGAAGGAACATTGGACTGTTTACCAGCTAGTTTTAGAGCTAACAAACTCTGGAAGGAACATTGGACTGTTTACCAGCTAGTTTTAGGGCTAACAAACTCTGGAAGGAACATTGGACTGTTTACCAGCTAGTTTTAGGGCTAACAAACTCTGGAAAGAACATTGGACTGTTTACCAGCTAGTTTTAGGGCTAACAAACTCTGGAAGGAACATTGGACTGTTTACCAGCTAGTTTTAGAGCTAACAATCTCTGGAAGGACTGTTTACCAGCTAGTTTTAGGGCTAACAAACTCTGGAAGGAACATTGGACTGTTTACCAGCTAGTTTTACAGCTAACAAACTCTGGAAGGAAGACCGGACTGTTTACCAGCTAGTTTTACAGCTAACAAACTCTGGAAGGAAGACCGGACTGTTTACCAGCTAGTTTTACAGCTAACAAACTCTGGAAGGAAGACCGGACTGTTTACCAGCTAGTTTTACAGCTAACAAACTCTGAAAGGAAGACCGGACTGTTTACCAGCTAGTTTTACAGCTAACAAACTCTGAAAGGAAGACCGGACTGTTTACCAGCTAGTTTTACAGCTAACAAACTCTGAAAGGAAGACCAGACTGTTTACCAGCTAGTTTTACAGCTAACAAACTCTGAAAGGAAGACCGAACTGTTTACCAGCTAGTTTTACAGCTAACAAACTCTGAAAGGAAGACCGGACTGTTTACCAGCTAGTTTTACAGATAACAAACTTTGAAAGGAAGACAGGACTGTTTACCAGCTAGTTTAGAGCTAACAAACTCTGGAAGGAAGACCGGACTGTTTACCAGCTAGTTTTACAGCTAACAAACTCTGGAAGGAAGACCGGACTGTTTACCAGCTAGTTTTACAGCTAACAAACTCTGGAAGGAAGACCGGACTGTTTACCAGCTAGTTTAGAGCTAACAAACGGCAGCAGCCTGCAAGAATAAACGTTGTTCGTAAAACAGAAGTAGGTCAAAGTCGCACTTGTTTCAACGAAAACAATGCATTTATCAGCCCGGCCATATCACATGTTTGTCCGAAATTTTTACTCATTCGAGGCGTGCATGATCCGGATACGCGGCTGAAAGCCGCGTATCCGGATGCGGCACGTCTCGAATGAGTTACTTGAATCTACTGTCATGTTTTGTCGAAACACGTGACATTCTGACCTACTTGTGACTTCATCTACTAAGCGACGGTCAGTAGCTCAGTAGCTTAAACTATTTAACATCAAGCCGCACGTGACATAACGACTGTGTACCACTTATGAGTTGCGGCATGAGATGGATCGACCATGATACTTCAAGGGTACTGCCAGATTAGCTTGGCGCTATCAGGCGCCAAGCTAATCAGGCACTGTCTTTGAACTTGAATTATCATGGTCGATCCATCTCCTGCTCTAGTGCTTACGGATTAAGTAGGTTAACTCATTCGCGGCCAGCCGCATCCGGATGCGCGGCATAAGTTAAGGAAGCCAATAGTTTACAGCTGACAATTCAGTGCAGCTTTTCTTTGGCCTCCCGTCAAAATTATTTGAACACATACAAATCTTCCGTGCAGCATCGTGTATTACACAATTATATATGTCATATGCGAGGGTGGCCTGCATTTACACCGAAGACATGTGGATTCACGTCAATCACCAGTTGTTATTGGAATTAAATTGAGAAGCCGTTGAACAGTAAGGCCATGTGAAGTCGGCTTATTGATTTTGGCTGTGTGCTCTTGACACCTTTCTTTTGGCTTGTGAAGTATTTAGACTGACGCACGAATCCCTTGCCAGGTTTTGTTTTAACTTTTGGTTGTCGGTAGCGTTTTTTGTTGAAGTGATTCCTGCGGGAATGAATGATCTCCGAGGCAAGACAACTTGAAGTGCTTTCCACAACCAAATTTTCACCAGTGGACGTAAATCGAAACTTGTTAATGTAAAGCCAAAAACTGAATCCCCAAGTAACATACAGTAGTGACAGCAAGAGGCATAGATCCTCATGAGCCCCCGCAGTTCCGGGGGCTCATGAAGATCTGTGTCTCTTGGAGCTGGACTGTGTTCACTTTTTTCTGGGCAATGAAAGGGTTTGTGTGTGCTGATTGTCAGCACAAATTAAACGTCACCCTGCCACCCCCGCTGTCCTCCCTCCCTCATCTTAACTCTTACCAGTTCGCTCTATTTGAGGCCAGTGAACAAAATGACTTTTACCCTCACACATGACCCAGCACAAATGCTGCTGAAAGCTCTTCTAGTGGTCAAAAGTTGGCTTATTATACATCATATTAAAGTGCATTGAGTCAGCTTTCAGTCAGGATAAGTAAAAAGTCTGTACTTAACGTAGTTTAGAAGTTGTTGTTTATTTAGCGACGAAGAAAAAATGGTGTCCGGTTTCCAAAAACAGTTTTCACGAAAGTCACTAAGAAGAAAAATTTTTTGTTTCTTGCCCCTTTGTTTAAAATGTGAATCCATTGTGTGGATAAATCATTTCTACACATTTTAAAACTGAATCCCCAAGTAACATACAGTAGTGACAGCAAGAGGCATAGATCCTCATGAGCCCCCGCAGTTCCGGGGGCTCATGAAGATCTGTGTCTCTTGGAGCTGGACTGTGTTCACTTTTTTCTGGGCAATGAAAGGGTTTGTGTGTGCTGATTGTCAGCACAAATTAAACGTCACCCTGCCACCCCCGCTGTCCTCCCTCCCTCATCTTAACTCTTACCAGTTCGCTCTATTTGAGGCCAGTGAACAAAATGACTTTTACCCTCACACATGACCCAGCACAAATGCTGCTGAAAGCTCTTCTAGTGGTCAAAAGTTGGCTTATTATACATCATATTAAAGTGCATTGAGTCAGCTTTCAGTCAGGATAAGTAAAAAGTCTGTACTTAACGTAGTTTAGAAGTTGTTGTTTATTTAGCGACGAAGAAAAAATGGTGTCCGGTTTCCAAAAACAGTTTTCACGAAAGTCACTAAGAAGAAAAATTTTTTGTTTCTTGCCCCTTTGTTTAAAATGTGAATCCATTGTGTGGATAAATCATTTATACACATTTTTGTGAAGTTTCAAGAAAATGTGTTTGAATTTCTAAGAGTTACGCAACATAATCTACACCGGTCAAGGGCAGGAAAAAGTGGGCGTGTCAACACCTGGCATGACTGAGACAACAAACATGTGCTTCTCTGAAAATCTCTGACTTGCTGAAAATATCACTGAGGCAATACACAGCAAGTAATAAAACTTGTTTATGTACTTCATAAAGTTTCACGATTCTGAACCAGACAATAGGTAAACAAAGACTCACATGGATAGCACATGGTCAAACCAAAATAGAAAGTGTCACAATGACCTGCGATGGTTTTCTTTCGTTTTTTTCCACATCGCTGGTGCTGGAATCATGTTCAGTGGCCTGGTTGCTGGAAGATTCCCCTTCAGTGAGATACTCTTCACTTTCGGACTCAGATGAACTCATTTTGATGGAATATTCTCAGAGAGAAATCGCAAGCAGTGAAAATAACGCAGTAGGGAAAGCAAGATGGTGGACGTAGTGACTCGATCGATAACAAAGGTCACGAACAAACTCAAAATTAATATTTTTTTCATTCTATCATATGAAAGTGACTTTCTAATGTCAATAAGTTATTACAATAATACTGAGAGTAAAAATTAATTGGTTTTAATTCAGTAAACACGATGGAATTTTCCATGGGCGTGGCTTCGTATGTATACATACGATGGCCAAGGGAGCGAACTGGTAAGAGTTTTAAACCACTTTCAGTAGAAGGAGCACTTGACGCTGATCTTAGTCCGTAAGAGGCATAGAATCGCATGAGCCCCTGCAGCTGCCTGGGCTCTTGAGAATCTATGTTTCCCGCAGATGAAATAGGGGGTTCAGGAGCCGTTCCACAGTGCCAATTTTCCAGCAGTCATTTCCAGGGCTTTTCATTCTCCTCTTCGGATTGCCTCTGACGGCCTCTCCCTCTCAGTCCCGCGGCTTACAGCGCTATCCATGGATGACGGATCGACAGTGACAGCTCAAGGGTAGTGCCAAATTAATTTGGCATCTAGAGAGGCGCCAAACTAATCCGGCACTACCCTTGATTCATTAGGAATGATCCGTGTCCAAAGAGCTGTGTGTTACGTTTGTTCTAAATGATTTTGGGCGTCAACTACAAGCGTACGATAAGCTGCATTGAATCTCTCGGCTTTCAGGGCTGACTGAGTAATGCGCGAAGAATCGTGGACAGGCAGTTTTTGTGTGCATAGTCTGTTGTTGTTGTTTAAATAGGATCAAGAACACATGACATTTCTGACTTTAGGAGACAGATCGGTCATGATAATTTAGGCGGGATGCCTGCAGCGTGTCAGGTCAAAATGATTCGCACGAGAAAGGTCTGTGTCATTATAACAGGTCCGAGTCGGTTGCGCGAGTAAAGCATATATCACGCTGATGGATTGAGTGAATATTAGAGTCCCATGTAGCACAGAGGGAGGGAATCGAATTTTTGGCAAGAGTTTCGTGCCCCTAACTCGGAGCGTCATCGACGCTCCGAGTCAGGGGCACGAAACTCTTGCCAAAATTCGATTCCCTCCCCCTGTGCATATTATATCCTCATTGGGACCAGTTTGAACATGCTGCCGGCTGACACCCTTCCCGTCTCTTCCCCCTTTCCCTCTATCCCTATTCCCCCCCCCCCCCGCCCCCTCCTCCCCCCTCCCCCTCCTCCCCCCTCCCCCTCTCGACCTCAGTTCCGTCCTCGTTCCACCTCGATCAATGCTCATTCTTGGAGATCCAGGCCGATAGAATTCAGATTCCTTTGGGAGTAGTGTTTTTGACATTTGCAGTAAGCTCTCGCTTTGTTTAATTTCTTTGGCATATGACGTGCTTGCAGCACCTGCACGAACCACCTCGATGAAAAGTGCTACCGACAGCCAAAGGATTAAATTAATTATGAAATGCCATCATTTTTTTCGCATCGGACTGACAAGATGATCTGACGAAATAAATTAAAAACTAAAGAAGTCTGATTCTGTATATTCACAACACCTTGCATCTACGCTCGTACCGTGTGCGGGAGTACGGACTCCCGAGATAGACCCACGAGGGGGGACGCCACAAGTAGACTTCTATTCAAATGAGATGCTAAGCGTCTCATTTGAATATAATGTACTTATGGTGTACTCCCACCCGTCCAGTGCCAGCTGAGGTAGACTGTGTTTCTGCATTCCTTGTTAATTCAACATTAAAATGTCCTTGCTTTCCCAGGATCATGGATTCAAACTTGTGTCAGTAAGAGGCATAGATCCTCATGAGCCCCCGCAACTGCGGGGGCTCATGAGGCTTTATACCTCTTGCAGTTGGCGTGTGTTAAGATTTTCTCGGCACTTCACGGGTTAAGATATAAAATGTTAAATCAACGAAACGATTTTTCGATCAGTCGTCAAATCGCGCATACACACAACCCTGGTATTGCTGTCGGATTTCAGTTACAGCGGCACTGCAGCTCCTTGGACTTTATAAGATACTAGTCACAGATGAGAGCTTAGCCGGATGTAAGATGCAATTTGTATGCACGCACTCCAAGAGGTTTTTAATCACCCGCAGATGTCATGGTGCGGCCTAGAACGGTTTTAATCAAAGGAAACACTCTTGACGTACTTCGATTTTTTTTCTACGACGGCGCGGAGGATTCCAGCTGCGTTCTGTTAACCATTTCGTGCACGCGGCCACCGGTACTGTTTACAGTACCAGTGGCTGCATTCAGCAGGGGGGTTAATCCTGTCGCTGCTAAAGCTAGTTGTCAGTTTTACACACAGTCTTAAAACCCATCTTTTCCCAAATTGATTATCAGTGTTTATGTATTTTGTAATTTTCTGATCTTTTGTGTAATTGTACGTGTGGTTTTGGTTTTGTCACTTTTTGTGTAATGTATTTTTTGTTCATGTGTACGGCGCCTAGAGCATCTTACCGTGTATAGGCGCCTTATAAATCCTCTTTATTATTATTATTATTATTATTATTATTATTATTATTATTATTATTATTATTATTATGTTGGATTCGTCCTCGTGGCCTAGGTCGATAGAGGTGTTCTATTCAAGATGTATAGTAAATTTCGTTCATAACAAGGTCGGATATTACAATTAACCCTTTGCCTGTCGGTAGCGCTTTTTGTCGCGATGATTCCTGCAGGAATAACAACACCCTGACATCCTGCAGGAATAACAACACCCTGACATCCTGCAGGAATAGCAACACCCTGACATCCTGCAGGAATAACAACACCCTGACATCCTGCAGGAATAACAACACCCTGACATCCTGCAGGAATAACAACACCCTGACATCCTGCAGGAATAACAACACCCTGACATCCTGCAGGAATAACAACACCCTGACATCCTGCAGAAATAGCAACACCCTGACATCCTGTAGGAATAGCAACACCCTGACATCCTGCAGGAATAACAACACCCTGACATCCTGCAGGAATAGCAACACCCTGACATCCTGCAGGAATAACAACACCCTGACATCCTGCAGGAATAACAACACCCTGACATCCTGCAGGAATAACAACACCCTGACACCCTGCAGGAATAACAACACCCTGACATCCTGCAGGAATAACAACACCCTGACATCCTGCAGGAATAACAACACCCTGACACCCTGCAGGAATAACAACACCCTGACATCCTGCAGGAATAAC
Organism: Semisulcospira habei; assembly: GCA_036245525.1. Lineage (NCBI taxonomy): Eukaryota > Metazoa > Mollusca > Gastropoda > Semisulcospiridae > Semisulcospira > Semisulcospira habei. The sequence goes on from BTPG01000002.1 coordinate 308,984,077, forward strand.
AACACCCTGACATCCTGCAGGAATCATCGCCACAAAAAGTGCTACCGACAGCCAAAGGACTGATGAACGCTTTTTTGAATGTCCTATCTACACTTATTCTGTGTAAATTACTTTGCTTGTCACAAACTTCTGATCGAACAAGAAGCCAGTATGGCTCGCCTGACGTTTTGTTATATCTGAAGTTTATGTGTGCAATATAAGTACAGAGTCCAGCTCTTCTGCGGAACCAAATGCGCGTACAGTTAGTGACATCACCTCAAGGCAGTCAAAAGCAGTGCAAACTGAACAAAACCGCCAGTCACATGCAGTTTTTAAGCCCAATAATTAACGTTCTCTGTCAGACGTGAAGAAATGAGTCACGACCACTACCAGGAAGATGCCTAGATTCTATTGAGCCCGTGCAGCTGCACGGTTCATCATACTGAAACTCTTCGCCTATTGCTAATGGAAGGGTCTAGCTAGGCTAGAGGATTGCTCAACTTCACATTTGAATAAACTAGGACGTGCAGAATCATTTGTGCGCAGAAAATGTCCTTCTCATCCTACGGTGTCCTGGGAGCACATAAAAGATCATTCTTCTAAACAAGAGACATGAGATTCTCATGAGAGAAGGTACTCTCTGAGGACTGAATGCACAAGAGGCTGAGAACATGACGCCGCAGTGTCCCCTCCGATTGTCTGCTTCTATGAAGTGACATCTCCAGCGGGCACACGGTATTTTGTTATCTCGTCAGTAGAAGTCTGGGCAGCACCGGGTTTCAGAATATGGCAGGTGTTTTCGGACTGAAGAATTCATACGCACCGGTTGTGCGAGTTTGATAGACTTGATAGTGTAAGGGTGGTTGCAGCTTAGCTTGGCGCCTTGGAGCTATTTTAAAAATAGCTCTAAGCGATGATACAAAAAGAAAACAAAGAAAACTAAGAGCTAACACACACACACACACACACACACACACACACACACACACACACACACACACACACACACACGCACACGCACACACACGGGCACACGCACACACACACGCACACGCACACACACACGCACACGCACACACACACGCACACACACACACACACACGCACACACACACACACACACGCACACACACGCACACGCACACACACACGCACACGCACACACACACACACACACGCACACACACACACACACACGCACACACACACACACACACACACACACACACACGCGCACATACGCACGCAATTGCGGGGCTCATGAGGATCTATGTCTCTTGCAGTTGGATCGTGTTCACCTCAACTTTTGAAGGGGTTTAAGAAAGTTTGATGTTGATGCACTTCCAGTGCAATTCTCACTGCCGCAGCACAAGGCAGCACGCTCACGCAGAATCGAAAGAAAATTAGCCTGCGAATGGAATATGGATGTCTTAAAACTCGCAGTGCAGAAAAATAAAAAGAAACTAATCCTCCAAGCAGGGTGATGTGGCTGAAAATACTTGATGTATGCCTTAGTCGATGGGTTTATTTGTGTTCCAACGCACTATCCTTGTAAAGATAGTTAGTTAGTTAGTTATTTGGGTTTAACGCCGAGCAGGCAACTAAGGCCATCTCACGGCGGCCTTGTAAAGATAGGAACACGAGAGAACCACAAAGGAAATAGTGGGGAAGGGATGAGGAGGGTGACTTTCGATTTTTGTTTAAAATCAGAACAAAACAAAAACAATTTCAAACATGAATAGGAAATGATGGAAAATTAACTTGCAAGAAGTCGTCTTCTGAATAGAGCATTAAAACTTGATAGAACTGAGTTGTCATGAACAGCCAGACTTGTTGATAAATCTTGTCATTGCGTTGTCAGTTGATGAGAGAGAGAGAGAGAGAGAGAGAGAGAGAGAGAGAGAGAGAGAGAGATTTGCGCAGTCTTGTATCGAGAGTTTAGATGGATTCACGTTAACCCCGTCACTACTGAGATACACAGAACACGATCCAACCGCAAGAGGCATAGATCCTCATGAGCCCCCGCAATTGCGGGGGCTCATGAGGATCGATGCCTCTTGCGTCCACCACTTTCTATCAGGGCTATGTTCCTTGACTATGAATCTTTCGCACTGAATTAACGAAGATTCTAGAAACGCATTCTGCGTCAACTGGCAGTGAAAAGGTAAAGTCCATGACCTAAATATCGGTGAAGATTCTGAGTTTCACGTGCAGCAACAGAACTACATGACTACGGTACCATGTACCGGAAGTTAAGACCAAATGGGATTACTTTGTAAGTCTCTGACTTTGATTTTATTTCAGAGACCACTCTGTGCTTCACCTGCAACCGGTAGTTCTTCGTTCAACAATTGGCACTAATCACTCGTCAAGCCCAAATGTAATCCGGCTAGAGCCAATGATGCAGGGACTCATGAGAATCTATGCCTCTTGCAGGTCTGAACTGCGTTCCACTTACTCACATGTGCTCCTCAAACAGCACTGACAGTGAAATGAATTAAGGTTGGGACCGCGAACACTCGGAAGTTTAGAACAGCGCCCAGAGGAAATTAAAACAGAGGGTTACGCAATGTCCAGACGATTCTGTGCACTGGTAGCAAGTCATTCGTCCACTCATCAGTGCAGCTGTCCGTTCCACCCTATGATCTATGCCTAAGTATTAGTATACGGACCCACTTATACGTCCGTCCGTCCGTCTGTTCTTACAAGCTTCTGTCTGTACATCCACGTACTATCTGAAAGTTGAGACAATTAATGAGTTGTATCCATTCATCCATGGTCAACCATCTCTTGCAACTGGTACATAGTCGTTAGGTAAAATTTGAGAAATGGGACCTTGGGGCTAAAAGGGTTAATGAAACTAAAACAACGTGTACTGTTTATATTAATAACGCCTCGACACAAGATGGCACAAATCAAATCAGTGGTTCACTCCCCTGCAAGAGAACTCTACTTGCCAAGCCCGACAACTCTTGAGTCACTGGAGTTGTGCTTAGAGTACTTGGATCGCCGGTTCAGTCAGTCAAAGCTGGGGTCAGTTGCTCGAGTGAGCTTAGTCCTGCGCAAGCCACTAAGCAAGGTGCTCCGCTATAGCGGAGCACCATGCTTAGTGGCTGGCGTAGGACTAAGCTCTCTCAATCAACTGTCCACTGGGTCCACTTTTCTTGTAGACGTAACAACCACGAGTGTCGCTCTGGTACCCTCAGGACTACACAATTTCACATAAGTAAATCCTGATTTGTTTTTTTTAAATCTTAGGAGCAGACGATCTGGGGAGCAAGAGGCATAGAATCTCAAGAGCTCATGCAGCTGCAGGGACTCATGAACATCAATGCCTCTTGCCGACGAGGACGCATTTGGCTTGAGGAACTGAATTGAACCTAGGGGTGTTGCTGAACACATGTCTTTGCTATCGATTTTATTTCCCTAGATCCGTAATTTATGGGTCTCGTGTGGTGAAGTAGAGTTCCAAGGCTCGTTATTATGCTTCTTTGGCCTGGGTTTAATTTACATTAATCGGCATCTCTGTCTGTCTCTGGGTTTCTTCTGGCTGATCCAATGATTCATTCCTGTATTTCGCGTACATACTTGGTTCTCAGCGCTCTGTGCATACCGACCGTTTACATAATTATGGCATCGCACAGAATAGCGGTAAATTGTAAATTCATATGGAAGAAGTTGTTGTTTTCAGCAGCAATATATTTTATCTCCAGAAATAAAATCCGGCATAACAAGCACAGCATAAACTGAGTAGCTTCACTTTTCGTCACAAAAACAACACATAAGACAACAAACTTTACAGGCATTGGCATTAACTTTTATTCGTAAAATCATTAACCCATTCAACCCCACGGCAGCATTTTCCACAGATTGAAAGTGTCACCTAACAACTATGTGCCAGTTGTTTGATAATTGAAATGTAGTGTCGGAATATTTGTTACAGAAATACCGCTGACACAACAGCACAACGCAAAAACCATGTGTGAACTTTATGCGTGGGCATAGAGCTTCATCACATTCAGTAATCTGAGGATTGCGTTATCATGGGAAGCGATCAGAACAGTCACAACTACATTCTGTATGCAGGGCGGTCTCAGTTTGTGTGCTGGTCTCTGATTTTGAATCTTACGGCTCGAAGCCGTAAGGTCCAAAATCACAGACCAGCTCATATACGAAGTTTAAGGTTCGCGTAATGAAATCGTATTACTCACGAGCGAGGGATAAGAAACTTGTGGGGGAACGTAGCAGGAATATATAGAGAACGAATATGAACGTAAGGACATTTTGAATTACATTAGTAGACCAATATTACCAGAAGACAGATCACACAATATTACCTGCAGGACTGAGTTCGAACCCACGGCAATGATAGTTTAACACATTCTGCCCCAGGACCGAAATCCCCAAATTTTGAAGTTGCCCTCTGAAGCACTTTATTACGAATCTAGAGACAGATCGAGCATGACTAGTTCAAGGTTGGTGCCAGAATAGCTTGGCGCCTATGGGCGCCAAGCTATTCTGGCACCAACCTTGAACTATCATGCTTGATCCATGTCTTGCTGTGGTGTGTCGGGGCTGAATGAGTTAACGCTAACTACTCCAGACAGTAAAGGGTTAATGGCTTGCAATTTCTCCTTCATACATGTTCTTAGCATCTCTTACACTAATGCTTGACGAAAGGGCAGTGGAAACCTTCTGTTACATGTGCCCACTCGCATGGATTGTGACTGTGAACAGAAGGGTGGGCAAGTACATGGATTGTGACTGTGAACAGAAGGGTGGGCAAGTACATGGATTGTGACTGTGAACAGAAGGGTGGGCAAGTACATGGATTGTGACTGTGAACAGAAGGGTGGGCAAGTACATGGATTGTGATTGTGAACAGAAGGGTGGGCAAGTACATGGATTGTGACTGTGAACAGAAGGGTGGGCAAGTACATGGATTGTGACTGTGAACAGAAGGGTGGGCAAGTACATGGATTGTGACTGTGAACAGAAGGGTGGGCAAGTCTTAGTTGGGGCAACATTGATGAAACCCGTTGTATCGGTGGCGAATTGTAGCATGGAGCAGATCGCTGTAACCCCTTCTCTGCCAGCGGATGTACATTTTGTTTCTCGGCGGAAAGCTGTGCTGACTGAACGACCAAAAGCCACAACTATCCAAAGAACATGGACACAAAGTGTTCTCAGCAAGAGGTATAGATCCTCATGAGCCCCCGCAATTGCGGGGGCTCATGAGGATCTATACCTCTTGCAGTCGGGTGGTGTTCACCAGGCTTTTCTCGGACGTCAAGGGGTTAAGAGACTAATGCCAGATTAGCTTGCCACCTTGAGGCGCCAGGTTAACACTACTCTGCGCATGGACTATCCGGGCCAGTTCATCTCCCGCCGCGGTGGTGTCTTCTGGAGAAAATGTTGAAAGTAATAAACCATGTTCTCATCGTGCTATTCCCAACAGTAAATGATTATCTGTTGCTGCTGTAACCCTTTGGCTGTCGGTAGCGCTTCCCTACAGGAATCACCTCGACAAGAAGCGCTACCGACAGCCAAAGAGTTAATTCCGTGACGCATGCACTGGTCTCTGGTGAGGTGGTGCATGGGACTATCCATAAAAAGTTAGGACTGCGTAAGTGATGGTAATCGGACTCTGTGGGAATATCAATAGTGGGCAGAGACCCGGACCAGTGATGGTAATCGGACTCTGTGGGAATATCAATAGTGGGCAGAGACCCGGACCAGTGAGTTGAGAAAACAGGCAGTCTTTATCAAAGGCAATGAGATACTGCTGTGGTAGCTGGACTTCCTAGGGATGGTACAGTCTCTCTGAGTATATGTATCAAATAATTATATGCTCTCATGTGGCACTAACACGATTTCTTGGGCACAAGCAGGCCACGGACAGACAACGCATGAACAACACACACACACATACACACACACACACACACACACACACACACACACACACACACACACACACCGCACACACACACACACACACACACACCATCACACACACACACACACACAGGCACACACACACACACACAACGGCACAGAAACGGTCATAGCGAGAGGATCGCACACACTCACGCACATAGAGTCACACACAGACACACAGACACATACACACACACACACACAAACACACACACACACACATACACACACACACACACACACACTCACACACACAGAAACCTAACCAACTGGCATCGTCTTCTGTACTTCCGTTGCCGCCCCCCCCCCCCCCCCCCCCCCCCGTCACCCCAACTCCACCACCACCCTCCTGCATGCCCACTCTTTAAAATTTACCGTCTGCTCTAAAGGACACAGATCAAATGAAGCAAGCAAAAAGGCAGAGTTCTGCATGACCTCTGTGCCGGGGGCAGTGGGGAGGGGTAAGAATCTATGTCTTTTGCAGACGGATGTCATTTTGCCAGGATAAACGTGAAGAGTTCACCCCATCGTGGGGATGAGCAGATCGCTGACAGTAAAAGGAAATTGAATGGCTTCGTACGCGTGCCCCCTAATTCCCATGCAATATTCCCCCTAGTTTGATGGTCGTAAACGTCAACCCCAAACATCTCCTCATTCTAAGATTGCAAACGGACCTAGGGTCAGTTGCCTGAGTGAACTGAGTCCTGCGCAAACCACTAGGCAAGGTGCTTCGCGATAGCGGAACACCTTGATTAGTGGCTTGCGCAGGACTAAGCTCACTCATGCAAATTTCCCCACATTTCAGCCAGCAAGAGGAACACATTTTATTGAGTCCCTGCGCGCTGCAGCTGCACTGGCTGATGAGAATCCGCGCCTCTCGAAGAGGAACTGTGCCAGAATCTGAACAGAACTGCACAGCTGTAATTGTCAGTCCGATCTGGCAACGTTTCAGTCGCCACAAAATGCACTTCAGTACACTGGTTTTCAGCCCTTGAGTTCACGCCAACTGTCAAACCTTGGTGCTGTTCCCAAGCCGTATGGACAGGTCATCCTGTCGGCCACACGGACGATACGCAAAACGTTTATTTCAGTCAATTCCATTCGCCCGTTCACTGCCCAGAAATAATGAGACCATCCAGCTGCAAGAGGCATAGATATTCATGAGCCCCCGCAGATGCGGGGGCTCATGAATATCTATGCCTCTTGCTGATTTGACTTTGTATCTATGTTCCGGTGACGGCTGGGGAGCTTCGACTGTAAATTTACAATGATTTCGAAAACGCGGTCTGCGTACACTGGCGCTGATGGGGTTAATTGTTGCAATTTGAAGAGGATACATTTTAACGTTCAAGGCGACAAACTAATAAGGCAGTACTATGAGCTATCACAGTCGATCCATCTTCCTGGAGTTGGTGCTGTTAACTGAAGCACGGTGATCTTGCACACACGCACAGGTGCAATCCACTACGCCTGATGCGCGTGAGTAATCGTGGACGGTAACCTGTGTGAGTGCAGTCCGTTGAGACTCGTTTTTCATTTAGTGAGTGTTTTTCTGCTTTTCTCTGAGGTATTTAGGTCTCAACGGGGGAGTTTTTCATTTTCTGTCGCGTTTTTCATCATTATTTCCAAATTCCCTTAGTGCAGCAGAGGTGTCGCAATTTGGGTGGCGCCATGTTTATTCGGTGGATCTGCAGTTGTATATATGTGTATGTGTGTGTGTGAATGTGTGTGTGTGTGTATGTGTATGTGTGTGTGTGAGTGTGTGTGTATATGTGTGTGTGAGTGTGTAAATGTGTATGTGTGTGTGTATGTGTGTGTGTATGTGTGTGTATATGTGTGTGTATGTGTGTGTGTATGTGTGTGTGTGCGTGCGTGCGTGCGTGTGTGTGTGTGTGTGTGTGTGTGTGTGTGTGTGCGCGCGCGCACGCGCGCGCGTGGGTGCGTGTGTTTTAGAGGAGAAAAATAAAAGCGAAACAGACAGACATTGGACTCAGATACAGCGACAGGTCAAATAAAACTATGTGCAGTTTTTGAAGGATATCTAGAAAATGGATACATTCACAGACTGCTAATGAACTCTTAAACCCTTCATTGCCAGTTGACGAAGAGTTGTTGTTTCTGAAATCTTTTGTTAATTCAGCTTCAAAGCGGAACCCTAGCTGTCCACGAAACATGGATTCAAAGTGATGTCAGCAAGAGGCATAGATCCTCATGAGCCCCCGCAGTTGCGGGGTCGATAGTCGGATAGTGTTGACCTTTTAGTTGGATAGTATGCCTCTTATAGTCGGATAGTGTTGACCTTTTAGTCGGATAGTATGCCTCGAATATAGACGGGGAAATGGCGCAGTGGTTAAGGCGTCTGCCTCCAATGCCAAGGGTGCGAGGTTCGATACCGGGTTCCGGCGTTGGATTTTTCTCCTCTGGTAAGTGTCACCGTGTGGGCAGATGTTCACATCTGCACGGGACATAGACGACCCCGGCCCCCACGAGTCCCCTGCTGCCTTGCAGGCTTGGCCGCTTGGCTGCGGAAAGGCTAAGGGAGGAAGCCCCTGACATCAAAGCCCCCGTGTCTCCGGGGGAAGGCTTTTGAGCCAGAGACTAAGACAAGGACAGTCTGATATAAAACCTACGACCCGAGGACCTCGATGCCACCGTCCCAGCTTGCTAGGCCATGGCAAACGAACCAAGGGTTTAAAGGGTGGGGCCAGTACTGCGCACACTGCACTCCACCAAAAAAGCTCCACCGCGCAGGCTTTAGGAAACGCCTCACGGACTATGACACTGAACTTTCCAAGTCCTGTAGCGATGGGCAAGGGGCAAAACGGCAGGTGAAAGATGTCACTGGAAGCCGCAGTCTCAAACCTGCATGCAGGCGGTTCAGGATATTGGTCGCCTGATGTTGACATGGGGATGACAACGTCACTCGGCACACCCTGAACGACCAAGCAGCCTTCTCTAGGGACAGCACTGCTTGCTCCACACGGAGAGGGGCCTAGAAAAGGTGGCCTAACCAAAGCTCATCCCCTCGTAACCCAGTTGGCTAGCCGCGGTCAACGGGCATCTTCTCATGCGGTCAGAAAACAAGAAAAAACAATGGATCCACTCTCATGACGACCACGACCGGACTCAACGTAGCATGCTGGAACATCCGAACCATGCTCGACATAGCAGACAGCGGACGCCCTGAACGTCGCTCCGCCCTCATTGCCCATGAATTGCGGAGGTTAAACATCGACATCGCCGCGCTCAGCGAAGTACGCCTCCCGGAGGAAGGCAGCCTCCAAGAACTTGGCGCTGGCTACACCCTCTACTGGTCAGGCAGGCCTGCATCAGAAAGACGGCTCTCAGGCGTGGGCTTCATGGTGAAGACCCACATTGCGACTAAGTTGGAAAACCTACCAACGGGTCACTCCGACCGCATCATGTCCATGCACCTCCCACTGAGACACCAGCAATACGTCACCCTTCTCAGTGTGTACTCCCCAACCCTCCTGGCAGAGCCTGCAGAAAAAGACAAGTTCTACTCTGACCTGCGCAGCCTCCTGCAGAGCACCCCTGCAGACGACAAAGTCATCATCCTTGGCGACTTCAACGCCAGAGTGGGCCAAGACTCTGAAGCCTGGAAAGGAGTCCTCGGCAAGCATGGCGTTGGGAACTGCAATGACAATGGTCGCTTACTGTTGGAGCTCTGTGCAGAGCAGCAACTTGTCATCATCAACACTACTTTCCAGCAAAAGGACAGTCGAAAGACCACCTGGATGCATCCTCGCTCCAAGCACTGGCACCTTATCGACTATGTCCTAGTGCGTCAGAGGGACCGCAGTGACGTCCTTCTCACCAGAGTGATGCCCAGCGCAGAGTGCCACACTGACCACCGCCTTGTTCGCTGCAAACTCAGGCTCCGCCTCAAGCTGAAACCCAAGAAAGGGGGCCCCCCCAAGAAAAAGCTTGATGTTGCCAGCCTTCAGCGTGACGACAAGAAAGCTGCCCTTCAGGCCGATTTACAGCGCTTGCTCAAAGACACAGTTGATCCAGCAGACTCCTCCCCTGAAACACTCTGGGAACAACTGAAAACTGCTATTGTAAAATCTTCTGTGGAAGTCTTGGGCTTTGCTAGAAAGAGGAACAAAGACTGGTTTGACGAAAACGACGTAGAGATCCAGGAACTTCTAGCAAAAAAAAGAGCCGCCCACCAGGCCCACCTAGCCCAGCCTTCCTGCCCTGTGAAGAAGTCTGCCTTCCGCCTCATCTGCAGCAGTCTCCAGCTCAATCTTAGAGAGCTCCAGAACGAGTGGTGGTCCAGACTCGCACAGAGGACCCAGCTCTGCGCTGACAACGGTGACTACAGGGGCTTCTACGAAGCACTGAAAGCAGTGTATGGCCCTAGGCACCTGGTACAAAGTCCCCTGCGAAGCGCTGATGGGCAGGCACTCCTCACAGATAATACCTCCATCTTGAACCGCTGGTCGGAATACTTTCAGGACCTCTTCGGCGCTGAGCGCACTGTTCAAGAAACAGTCATCCTTCAAATCCCACACCTTCCACTAAAGGTTGAATTGGACGAACCGCCCACCGCCGAAGAGACCCTCACAGCCATCCACCAGCTCAAGAGTGGCAAAGCAGCAGGCATTGACGGAATCCCGCCAGAGATCTGGAAACATGGAGGCCCAGCACTGCACAACAAGCTCCACGACCTCTTTCTCTGCTGCTGGGAAAAAGGAACACTACCAAAGGATCTCCGTGATGCAGTCATCATCACCCTGTACAAGAACAAAGGAGAGAAGTCTGCCTGCTCTAATTATCGTGGAATTACCCTGCTGTCCATTGCCGGGAAAATTCTCGCAAGGTTGCTCCTGAATCGGCTGGTACCTGCCATCGCTGAAGACCACCTCCCAGAGGGCCAGTGTGGCTTCAGAGCCAACAGGAGTACCACTGACATGGTCTTTGTGCTGAGACAGCTTCAGGAGAAGTGCCGCGAGCAGAACAAAGGGCTGTACGTAACGTTTGTCGACTTAACAAAAGCGTTTGACACTGTGAGCAGGCAAGGTATGTGGCAGATCCTGGAGCGACTAGGCTGTCCCCCAAAGTTCCTCAACATGATCGTCCAGCTCCACGAGGACCAGCAAGGCCAGGTCAGACTAAACAGTGACCTCTCAGAACCATTCCCCATTCGCAACGGCGTGAAGCAAGGCTGCGTGCTGGCACCGACCCTCTTCACCATCTTCTTCAGCATGATGTTGAAGCAGGCCACAGTGGACCTCGATGATGACGATGCAGTGTACATCAGGTATCGTCTCGATGGCAGCCTGTTCAACCTCAGACGACTGCAGGCCCACACGAAAACCCTAGACCAACTGATTCGTGAGCTGCTCTTTGCTGATGACGCTGCCCTCGTTGCACACACAGAGAGAGCCTTGCAGCGCATTACGTCCTGCTTCGCAGATGCCGCCCAGCTCTTTGGACTTGAGGTCAGTCTGAAAAAGACAGAGGTCCTTCATCAGCCGGCACCCAAGGAAGAGCATCGCCCTCCCCACATCACCATCGGCGAGTCCGAACTGAAGTCTGTACACCAGTTTACCTACCTTGGCTGCATCATCACGTCAGACGCCAAGCTGGACAAGGAGCTGGACAACAGGCTGGCAAAAGCGAACAGTGCTTTCGGGCGACTATTCAAGCCGGTGTGGCACAATCAACAGCTGAAAAAAGGCACCAAGATCAGCGTGTACAGAGCTGTCGTCCTCACCACCTTGCTGTACGGTTCCGAGTCCTGGGCCCTCTACCGCAGCCAACTACGACTCCTCGAACGCTTTCACCAGCGCTGCCTGCGTACCATCCTCAGCATTCACTGGAGTGACTATGTCACCAACGTCGAGGTCCTTGAACAGGCGGAAACTGTGAGCATCGAGGCTTTGCTGCTGCGGACACAGCTTCGCTGGGCGGGGCACGTCTCCAGGATGGAGGATCATCGCCTACCCAAGATCACTCTGTTCGGCGAGCTCGCCACTGGACACCGAGACAGAGGGGCACCAAAGAAGAGATACAAAGACGGTCTCAAGAAGTCACTTAGTGCCTGCCAAATCGACCACCGCCAGTGGTCTTCGCTTGCTGCGGACCGTGACACCTGGCGCTTCACCATTCACAAGGCAGCCGTCTCCTTTGAGGACTCTCGCAGAGCTAACCTTAAGGACAAGCGGCTCAGAAGAAAAAACAGAGCTGTCGTAACTCAGAAGCCTGAACAGACCTTCCCCTGCAGCCACTGCGGTCGTACCTGCCTGTCCCGGATTGGCCTTCGCAGCCACGAAAATGCCTGCAGACGACGTGGGCAAGCCCTATAGAATCTTCGTTCGCGAAGTCAAGCCAAGATGCCTCTTATAGTCGGATAGTGTTGACCTTTTAGTCGGATAGTATGCCTCTTATAGTCGGATAGTGTTGACCTTTTAGTCGGATAGTATGCCTCTTATAGTCGGATAGTGTTGACCTTTTCTATGCAGTCAAGAGGTTAATGTCGTAAAATGAAATCACAAAGTTTGTTTTTTAAATTTTTATTTATAAAAAAAAATCTTTTCCCTCTCTTCTGTGAAAATCCCTTTAATTTCTCTCTGAAAGTCCTCCCCCGTTCTTTGGTCGAAATGCCTCTATGAGAACCGGAGCACCATTTACGAAGAGCACCGGACGGGGGTTGCTTTCTATTACGATCAAAGGGAATATGCGTAGTTCTAAAGGCGCTGCAGGATGAGGATCGCCCATGACAATTCAAGGGTGGCCCCAGAATAGCTTGGCGCCTGACACCACCCTTGAACGATCATGGACAATCGTCTGAACGGCAATATATTCTCTAGAGAACAACTCCTGAATTTGTGGATGGTGACTTTAGCGGTCGGTGCGTTAATGTAGTACTGATTCATGACAACAACAGTCTATAATAAACACACCCCCCAAAAAAAAAAAAAAAAAAAAAAAAAAAAAAAAAACAACAACAACAACAAACACAAAAAAACCACACACAACAAACAACAACAACAACAACAACAGCAACAACAAAACCGAAATAAAGAAACAAGTCGTTGCATGTAGGCCCAGCTGGGGAAACAGTTTACTAACCATGAGGATAAAACGTCTGAAAACCGATTTTTCGAGATACCCTCTTGAATGTAAATGACGACAATGAACGAACGAACCAACGAACCAAGAACGAACGAACGAACGAACGAACGAACAAACAAACAAACAGCCAGCCAACCAACCCAAAAACAAACAAACAAAGAAACAATAACAATCATGAAATGAAAACTTGTTCCGGTCTGTGCATTTGAATATAACGGCTCTCGCCGAAAGCTTGAACTGGCGATCGGAAAGAGTGTCGGTCCATCAGAGATCAATAGCACAGCCTCCCGCTCCTGACTTGATATCAAATTGTCCCATTAACGTCCAGAACGTACATGTATAAACCAGGCCTCTTCGGCCTTTTAATTAAAAAATCCTGCTAAGCATTATGTATACGTCAGTCGCGGGAAACGGATCGCCCACAGTAGCTTAAGGGTTATGAATGCTTGGCGCCACAGGCCACCAGATACGACCACAGGCCACCAAGCTTTTCATGCACAACCTTTGAGCTGTCACGATCAATCCATCTTTCGCTCAGTGTTGGCGCTAAAACTGATGTTGTTAAGCCATCCACTGCTGACACTTCACAACAGGATGAAGATCGCCCATGATAGTTCAAGGGTGGTGCCAGAGTAGCTTGGCGCCAGTAGGCGCCAAACTATTTGGCACTACCCTGAAACTATCATGGTCAATCTGGCTGAACTGTAATGTATACGCTAAAGAACAACTCCCAAATTTAGAGATGCGACCTAGGGGGTTAACGCCATCAGGCGGCAAGCTAGTCTTGCACTCCCTTTGAATTATCATGGTCAATCCATCACCTGCAACTGGTACATAGTCGTTAGGTGATCCCTCCGAAATTGGTCTTGTGGTTAAAAGGGTTAATGGGTTCATGAAAGCAACATCAGTCTCTAATCAGTTTGCTGGTCACAGCATTAGCCAACACCAGTCTCTAATCAGTTTGCTGGTCACAGCATTAGCCAACATCAGTCTCTAATCAGTTTGCTGGTCACAGCATTAGCCAACATCAGTCTCTAATCAGTTTGCTGGTCACAGCATTAGCCAACACCAGTCTCTAATCAGTTTGCTGGTCACAGCATTAGCCAACATCAGTCTCTAATCAGTTTGCTGGTCACAGCATTAGCCAACATCAGTCTCTAATCAGTTTGCTGGTCACAGCATTAGCCAACACCAGTCTCTAATCAGTTTGCTGGTCACAGCATTAGCCAACACCAGTCTCTAATCAGTTTGCTGGTCACAGCATTAGCCAACATCAGTCTCTAGTCAGTTTGCTGGTCACAGCATTAGCCAACATCAGTCTCTAATCAGTTTGCTGGTCACAGCATTAGCCAACACCAGTCTCTAATCAGTTTGCTGGTCACAGCATTAGCCAACACCAGTCTCTAATCAGTTTGCTGGTCACAGCATTAGCCAACACCAGTCTCTAATCAGTTTGCTGGTCACAGCATTAGCCAACACCAGTCTCTAATCAGTTTGCTGGTCACAGCATTAGCCAACACCAGTCTCTAATCAGTTTGCTGGTCACAGCATTAGCCAACATCAGTCTCTAATCAGTTTGCTGGTCACAGCATTAGCCAACACCAGTCTCTAATCAGTTTGCTGGTCACAGCATTAGCCAACATCAGTCTCTAATCAGTTTGCTGGTCACAGCATTAGCCAACACCAGTCTCTAATCAGTTTGCTGGTCACAGCATTAGCCAACACTAGTCTCTAATCAGTTTGCTGGTCACAGCATTAGCCAACATCAGTCTCTAATCAGTTTGCTGGTCACAGCATTAGCCAACATCAGTCTCTAATCAGTTTGCTGGTCACAGCATTAGCCAACATCAGTCTCTAATCAGTTTGCTGGTCACAGCATTAGCCAACACCAGTCTCTAATCAGTTTGCTGGTCACAGCATTAGCCAACACCAGTCTCTAATCAGTTTGCTGGTCACAGCATTAGCCAACACCAGTCTCTAATCAGTTTGCTGGTCACAGCATTAGCCAACACCAGTCTCTAATCAGTTTGCTGGTCACAGCATTAGCCAACACCAGTCTCTAATCAGTTTGCTGGTCACAGCATTAGCCAACATCAGTCTCTAATCAGTTTGCTGGTCACAGCATTAGCCAACATCAGTCTCTAATCAGTTTGCTGGTCACAGCATTAGCCAACATCAGTCTCTAATCAGTTTGCTGGTCACAGCATTAGCCAACATCAGTCTCTAATCAGTTTGCTGGTCACAGCATTAGCCAACATCAGTCTCTAATCAGTTTGCTGGTCACAGCATTAGCCAACACCAGTCTCTAATCAGTTTGCTGGTCACAGCATTAGCCAACACCAGTCTCTAATCAGTTTGCTGTTCACAGCATTAGCCAACACCAGTCTCTAATCAGTTTGCTGGTCACAGCATTAGCCAACACCAGTCTCTAATCAGTTTGCTGGTCACAGCATTAGCCAACACCAGTCTCTAATCAGTTTGCTGGTCACAGCATTAGCCAACATCAGTCTCTAATCAGTTTGCTGGTCACAGCATTAGCCAACACCAGTCTCTAATCAGTTTGCTGGTCACAGCATTAGCCAACACCAGTCTCTAATCAGTTTGCTGGTCACAACATTAGCCAACACCAGTCTCTAATCAGTTTGCTGGTCACAGCATTAGCCAACACCAGTCTCTAATCAGTTTGCTGGTCACAGCATTAGCCAACACCAGTCTCTAATCAGTTTGCTGGTCACAGCATTAGCCAACATCAGTCTCTAATCAGTTTGCTGGTCACAGCATTAGCCAACACCAGTCTCTAATCAGTTTGCTGGTCACAGCATTAGCCAACATCAGTCTCTAATCAGTTTGCTGGTCACAGCATTAGCCAACACCAGTCTCTAATCAGTTTGCTGGTCACAGCATTAGCCAACACTAGTCTCTAATCAGTTTGCTGGTCACAGCATTAGCCAACATCAGTCTCTAATCAGTTTGCTGGTCACAGCATTAGCCAACATCAGTCTCTAATCAGTTTGCTGGTCACAGCATTAGCCAACATCAGTCTCTAATCAGTTTGCTGGTCACAGCATTAGCCAACATCAGTCTCTAATCAGTTTGCTGGTCACAGCATTAGCCAACACCAGTCTCTAATCAGTTTGCTGGTCACAGCATTAGCCAACACCAGTCTCTAATCAGTTTGCTGGTCACAGCATTAGCCAACACCAGTCTCTAATCAGTTTGCTGGTCACAGCATTAGCCAACACCAGTCTCTAATCAGTTTGCTGGTCACAGCATTAGCCAACATCAGTCTCTAATCAGTTTGCTGGTCACAGCATTAGCCAACATCAGTCTCTAATCAGTTTGCTGGTCACAGCATTAGCCAACATCAGTCTCTAATCAGTTTGCTGGTCACAGCATTAGCCAACATCAGTCTCTAAACAGTTTGCTGGTCACAGCATTAGCCAACATCAGTCTCTAATCAGTTTGCTGGTCACAGCATTAGCCAACACCAGTCTCTAATCAGTTTGCTGGTCACAGCATTAGCCAACACCAGTCTCTAATCAGTTTGCTGGTCACAGCATTAGCCAACACCAGTCTCTAATCAGTTTGCTGGTCACAGCATTAGCCAACACCAGTCTCTAATCAGTTTGCTGGTCACAGCATTAGCCAACATCAGTCTCTAATCAGTTTGCTGGTCACAGCATTAGCCAACACCAGTCTCTAATCAGTTTGCTGGTCACAGCATTAGCCAACACCAGTCTCTAATCAGTTTGCTGGTCACAACATTAGCCAACACCAGTCTCTAAAACAGTTTGCTGGTCACAGCATTAGCCAACATCAGTCTCTAATCAGTTTGCTGGTCACAGCATTAGCCAACATCAGTCTCTAATCAGTTTGCTGGTCACAGCATTAGCCAACACCAGTCTCTAATCAGTTTGCTGGTCACAGCATTAGCCAACACCAGTCTCTAATCAGTTTGCTGGTCACAGCATTAGCCAGCATCAGTCTCTAATCAGTTTGCTGATCACAGCATTAGCCATCAGTCTCTAATCAGTTTCCTGGTCACAGCATTATAATCAGTTTGCTGGTCACAGCATTAGCCTAGTTGCAGCATAAAGGGAACAACCAGCAGGTGGCCCAAATTGACTTTCCCTGTTTATAATACAGAATTGTTTATTAATATTCTTGTAACTGTGTCCATGAAAACCGATTACTTATATTATTTTCTTTAGACCGCAGTTTAGTTTGTGTCTATGTTTTTGTTTGTTTGTTGTTGTTGTTGAGCACATGTAGACAAACATTTCTATACTACTCGCAGCTCTGTCATTTTCTGGGGGAGATGAACAAATCATGTGAGATGTATCTGACAACGAAAGTTTGCAACAACCCACGAATATGATCATACGCTGAAGTAACATTGTCACGTATGATATTCCATAGCAAAGGCATTTGTGGCGCACGTATAGAGCAGGAAGCGTGTCGTTTCAACTTTGAACTTAGGTTCTTTCGTCCGGTGTGGTGACTTATTTGTGTGAACAGAAAATAATGGCGGCATCTTTCCAGTGGCGCAAAGGCCATCGGACCGACGTCGGCCCCCGTTGGCCCGCGCACGACAGCCGACTTCG
This sequence comes from Semisulcospira habei, assembly GCA_036245525.1. Classification (NCBI taxonomy): domain Eukaryota; kingdom Metazoa; phylum Mollusca; class Gastropoda; family Semisulcospiridae; genus Semisulcospira; species Semisulcospira habei. The sequence goes on from BTPG01000002.1 coordinate 309,001,704, forward strand.
GTCCGATGGCCTTTTGCGCATTGGGTGGCGAATAGAGGCGCGGGAGTGTTGTGCGAAAAGCCTCGAAATCTGGTACACATAATAGCATGACGTCGAGTGACGTAGTACTCATAGGCTGTCGTACTGTTTAGCCTGATTTGGTACTTTTGTTCAATTTGAAGACCAGAAACAAAGCTAAAAACAGCCCGTATTATGCTGAAGGTCGAGGCGGATGTTGCACATTTGTTTACATTCGCACGTCTGGAATGAGTTACTAATTAATGTATTAGGGACGGCCGATTATACGTTTTCAGTCAAATATTCTGCTGCAGAGGCTCATAATAATCTAAGACCTCTGCTATCGGAGATCGACACTATACAGCCCTCAAACTTAATAAGTCCTTGGGATTGAAGCCTGTTTTGTATTGACTGTTCTTAGATTTGTCACACGGAGGAACACGCAATAGTGCATTTCCGCTCACGCACTTTCCTCCCAAACTCAAAAGCATCGCCTGCCAGGGGAGTTTGAAAAATAAATGCAATTAACTGACTTGTTTTGATCTCTCTCTCTCTCTCTCTCTCTCTCTCTCTCTCTCTCTCTCTCTCTCTCTCTCTCTCTCTCTCTCTCTCTCTCTCTCTCTCTCTCTCTCTCTCTCTCTCTCTCTCTCTCTCTCTCTGTATACGTGCGTGCGTGCGCGGGCTTGTGTGTGTTTGTCTGTGCGCGCATGCGTGAGTTTTGTGAGTGTGGAAAGTACGACAGAGAGAAAATTCTTCCCCCTTTGTCCGTGAAAGGATTTTACCATACAGACGTAACATAAGACAATGTTTCGCACTCACAGCCAAATTGCTCATATTTTAAACCTTTTGCAAAAAGCACGTACAAGTCGCTGGAGACCGATCGACGATGATAACTCAAGGGTAGTGACTGATTACCTTGGCGCCCTAGCGGGCGCCAAGCCAATCAGTCACGACCCTTGAACTATCATCGCGAATTCATCCATCTCGCGCAGCAGTTTTCCTCGCGACCGAAAGGCCGGTGTGGAAATAGGAAATACGTGTATGTCTCGAACGGAATGATGGGATTAGGCCTGTTCCAACAAATCTGCTCAAGGGAAGGAAAAAAATAATCAATAACAAAGGAAAATTGGAAAAATGGAGACAAATTCACTTTTACTTCAAGGGGCTGAAACAGCCGATTTCATTTTGTCGCTGACAGGTCTGTGATTGCACAAGGAAACGCTTTTTGTGTAGTCTGCTGAGCTTGCGTGATGGAGTAAAAAAGTGACAATATCCGCAGAAATGTAATGAGGCTTGTCGCTTGTCCCACAGGACCAGGAAACCGGCGCGTGTTAACCCTTTCACTGCCTAACGGCAAGAGGTATAGATCCTCATGAGTTCTCGCAGTTGCGGAGGCTCATGAGGATCTATGCCTCTTGCTGACACCGCTTTGTATCCATGTTCCTTGGACGGTTTGGGGCCTTTGATGTGGGATTTACAATGATTTCAAAAACACAGTCTGCCTCCACTGGCTGCGGTTCCTAGCCTGTCAACAGAGGCAGGTTTCCCTGTCCTGTGGCAGAACATTGTGACAACCGCTGAATAATCAGAAAAGATGGCGGACAGACGGAAGGAAGACAAATTAACCCTTTCACTGCCAGTGCACGCAGGCTGTGTTTTTGAAATCTGTTTAAAATTCAACGTCAAAGGGCTCTGCCGTGCAAAGGAACATGCACACAAAGTGATTTAGCAAGAGCCTCCACAGTTCGACGATACTGACGTGGGATGGTGGAGTAAAACATAATCAAGCAGCGGCCGGGACTCGGGGGGGGGGAGGGGGGAGGAGGGGCAGGGGGGGGGGGCAGGGGTCCAAAACATGGTTTCAGACAGGCTTAAGAAAATAGAACAACGGGAGAGAAGCCGGGTAGGCGGGAGGGGAGAGAGGGGGGTGGGGGTGGGGGAGGCATTGTGGTTGTAAAGTCGGTCAGTTGCCGAGCCTGTTCGTCACACTTTGTCCGTTGTCCTGCATCCGCAATCGCTATTTCACAATTCAGTCTTAGCTGTGCCGCCTACCGGCTGCTATTTTCCTTTCCTGTATTTGCCCTAAAAACCGGTTTAACTCATTCTACCCCAGACACACCACAGCCAAATAAGGATCGACCATGATAGTTCAAGGGTGATGCCAGAATAGCTTGGCGCCTATGGGCGCCAAGCTATTCTGGCATCACCCTTGAACTATCATGGTCGATCTGTGTCCTGCACTGCAATGCAGTCTTCAGAAGACAACAGCAAAATTTGGGGATTTTGGTGTTGGGGTAGAATGAGTTAACTCATCTAACCAATTTAACCCCACGGCTGGAGGTGTCACCTAACGACTTTACATCCGTTGCAGGAGATAAATCGACCATGACAATCCAAGGGTAGTGCCAGATTAGCTTGTCATCAGGCACCAAGCTAATCTGGCACTAACCTTGCATTATCATGGTCAATTCATCTTCTGCGGTAGGGCGTCGGGGCTTAACGGGTTTGTGTGTGCGAACTGGACATTGTGACGATTAACGGCGAAAAACAAAACAAACACAGAGATCGGGAGACGGAGAATCCGAGGGACGGACAGACAAACAGGCACATGGGAAAATACAGGGACATACCAGCAGACAGACGGACACACACACACACATACACGGCACACACACACACACACACACACACACACACACACACACACACACACACACACACACACACACACACACACAGAAGCAGACTCACTAACATGCAGACTGACACACATAAAAATCATCAGTCTCTGATATACGCATGGACATTGAGAGGCCGGCAAACGTATAGAATATACGCACGGCTAAGAGTAGGACGCAGTGTAAACATAAATGGTCTGGTCTGTGACTTTGGACTTACGGCTATAAGACGTAAGGTCCAAACTCACAGGCCAGAACACACTCTAATTTTCCGACTTCCACCGGCATTAACCCCGAATGTTGCCGTTGTCCTCTGAAGACTGCATTGCAGTGCAGGACACAGATCGACCATGATAGTTCAAGGGTGATGCCAGAATAGCTTGGCGCCCATAGGCGCCAAGCTATTCTGGCATCACCCTTGAACTATCGTCAGTGGTCGATCCTTATCTTGCTGTGGTGTGTCTGGGGTAGAATGAGTTAAAGCGCGTAGAAAATACTATCAAACTCACCCGGCAAAAGTGAACTTTACATGACTCCAACCCTCCATTAGTTTTCCGAGAGGACAAAACTCAACACCGCCAATGTCCACATTATTTAGTGGCCGCGGCCGCTCTTGATACAGGCAGCAGGAAGGTTACGCTGGATTCACTTTTCCCATCAAATTCATCCCGATGCGCAAAAGGCCATCGGGCCGAAGTCGGCCGTCGTTGGCCTGCGCACAGCCTTAGTGCGCACTGGGAGAGCGGTACATATCTTCGGCGCGCTTCAGTTCCTTGACGGCGACTCATCGTACATTGTACGTCTAAACTCTGAGTAAGTTCAACGCTACATAACTTAGCCGTCCTGCGAACAATCATCATCATCATCATCATCATCATCATCAGTCCATTGCCCGCCGGAACTGGGCGTTGGGGGGACTGAAAGGCAGCAGCAACAGACAGCGCCTCCACTGAGTTCTATTTTGGGCGGTGGCAAGCAAGTCTGGCATCTCGAGTTCGGTCCATTCTTTTATGTTTGCGACCCAACTCTTTCTCTGACGACCTCGCCGACGACTTCCTTCGAGAGTGCCTTGGAGGATAGTCTTGGACAAGGTGTTGTGTCGGGTCACGTGGCCAAACCAAGCAAGCTTGCGCCGTTTCACGGTTGCGAACAATAGATACTACAAAGTGGTATCAGCAAGAGACATAGATCCTCATGAGCCCCCGCAATGGCGGGAGTTCATGACTGAGGATCTATGCCTCTTGCGGTAGTGTGGTGTTCATTTTTCTCTCGGCAGTGAAGGGGTTAACTTGGGCTGAATGACATCCTCGCTTGGAGGAATGCAGTGGCCCTCTTGACCGGCGGTTGCAAGGAGCTCACGAGAATCTATGTCTCTTGCTGTTAATGGAAGGAATAGGGGGGTTGAACTGAGACACACTTACCAGGGTGATATGTCCCAAAGCAGATCAGTACAGATATACATGGGTGGCGTGTGCTGGACTGTGATTTTGGACCTTACAACCTCAGGCCGTATGGTCCAAAATCACAGACCAGCACACTCAAGGAGCACACTGGAAGTGCATTCCGTCACAACGAGTGTCAGGACCAAAGAGGACGAAATGGTGTTACACGGACAATGTCACGATCCCGGCCTCCGGCGGTTGCTGTATCTCGCTGTAACCCCTTCCTTGCCCGTGGCCGCAGGTTGTGTTAACACTAGACACCGCCAAAGAGCCTGGATCTTCCATTGAACACGGATACAAAGTGATGTACGCAAGAGCGCCGCCCCCCCCCCCCCCCTGCAATTGCGGGGGCTCACTGATGAGGATTCATGTCTCTTGAACGTGAATCGTGTAACGTTTTCTCGGAAGTGAAAGGTTGCAGCATTTGGCTGTTGGTAGCGCTCGTAGTCGACGTGCCGGCTCTTACTAGACTGAATCACCTCCATAGAAAAGCACCGCCGACCGCCAAGGTGTTGTTCAGCTACAAGAAGCCTATCAGAGGGTTAGTGACAATGCAATTCGCCGTTACCTCAAGTTGTGACACGGACTGAGCATGACCTTCCCAGTGCGCAAAGGCCATCGGGCCGATGTCAGCCGTCGTTGGCCCGCGCACGGCCATACGCGGGCCAACGACGACCGACGTCGGCCCGATGGCAGTTGCGCATTGGGTTGTTTACTCGTACACCGCTGAGAATACGTGGTTTGAATTGCTAAAAGTGGGAACTATCATGAAAGGACGGGGCGGGAGTTGGTCAGTGGGGATCCATATGTGTGAGTGCGTGTGTATGTGTGTGTGTGTGTGTGTGAAAGTCAGTGTGTGTGTGTGTGTGTGTGTGTGACGGTGTGTGTGTGTGTGTGTGTGTGTGTGTGTGTGTGTGTGTGTGTGTGTGTGTGTGTGTGTGTGTGTGTGTGTGTGTGTGCGCGCGCGCGCATTTCTCGATCTGATCGATCGCCTCCGAAGCAGAGGTACAAAGAACTGAAGACAGCGGACCATGGGCAGACTTGAAATTCCATGAGAGATCCATAGTGATCCAGACCCGGGCCAATAAATTATAGGGCTCGGGAAGTTCCCCGCGTTGCCTAGCAGCGTCGGCGTCTCAGCCGCCATCTTAAGAGGATACCATAGTCATGAGTTAGTAGCGAAATAGTGTTTCAACACGTTTTTCTTCATTTTGTTTTCTCTTTGAAAACAAACAAAAAAAGATTCTGGTGAGCGGTTTCCTACAGTGATGGCAAGATTTGCTGTTATTGCACTATACTAGTACGTCAGGACTTTCCTGACATTACAAAAACAGCGATTTCCCTATGAGCGCTTAGTCCCGTATCCTCACAAGA
>BTPG01000002.1:309009694-309012194 GCA_036245525.1 Semisulcospira habei
TCAATGTGATAGAATGGTAGTTTTTTTAGTAGGATAGAGTGGTTGACAAGATCAAAAGCTTTTTTCAGGTCAAGAAAGATTGTACCTGATACTTTATTGTCATTTATGGCAGAGAGCCATTTATCAATTAAATGATTGAGGGCAGTTTGGCACGAATGTAGAGGTCGAAATCCTGATTGTGCTGCAGTTATCAGATGGTTTTGCTCCAGAAAGTTTAGAAGATGAGTATGGATATGTCTCTCGAGCGGTTTTGAAATACAGGATAATATGGAAATGGGCCTGTACTCGTTTAGGTTGCATAAATCTTTGCTTTTGGGAAGCGGGATTTACCTTCGCTTTTTTCAGCTCGTCGGGAAAAACGTTATGTCTGATCGATAAATTATAAATAAAGGTCACGGATTCGACGACGTAGGGCAGAGATAGTTTTAAAATCTGACTACTAATGCCATCTGGACCGCAAGACGATTTGTTCTTTAAACTGGAAATAGATTTGCCTACATCTAGGACAGTCATAAGCGGTACTAAAAATGGGCCGCAGGCTCTCTGTTGACTATGGTGACGTAGTTGATGAGAGCAAGTGTAGTTTACAGGGTTAGGTGTATTTGACTTCGCCAGAGTTTGAGCAACAGTTATGAAGTGAGCGTTGAATGCATCAGCAGTAAGATCGGGCGGAATATTAGGCGCTCGTTTACTATTACCTTTGGTGAAATTGTTTATTACTTGCCAGACTGAACGGATGTCTTTGCCGTCGGCAATAATTTGTTCTGCATTTTGCCTCTGTGCAAGAGAGAGAGAGAGAGAGAGAGAGAGAGAGAGAGAGAGAGAGAGAGAGAGAGAGAGAGAGAGAGAGAGAGAGAGAGAGAGAGATGATGATGAAACGTTTTATTGACAGGATAAAGTTTTAGGCGAAACGCCTCTCTTACAAACTGTCCTGTTAGAAAAGAAATATTAACAGCAAAGAGTAAGAAACACAATAACACAATAAATCGAAACATGAAGAAATAAACTGGAAAAAAGCAATGCAAATAATGCGCACACATATCAATAATAGTGAATAATAATTATATATATATATATATATTATATATATATATATATATATATATATATATATATATATATATATATATATATATATATATATATATATATATATATATACATACACACACACACACACACACCCACACACACATATAAGTAGTCCGTTCAGGTAGTAAGTTACTGTAACAAGATGTTATATAAACGAGTTTTGAAGGTTCTAGAATTGGAAATAGATTTAATTTGGGGTGGTAGTTTGTTCCAGGCTTTGGCACCTGAGAACGAAAGGCTGGTTTTAGAGAGAGAGAGAGAGAGAGAGAGAGAGAGAGAGAGAGAGAGAGAGAGAGAGATGATGATGATGATGATGATGATGATGATGAAACTTTATTTATCAACGGTAAAATCCTGGAATCCACTTCATCCAAAACCCTCTACGTTACCATGAACACACTCCTAGGCACTTCTAAAGACTCTCCTCTTCCCAACACACACAGCGCTATCCTCGATTCCTCTCTTTCCATGACCAGCTTCGTCTCCGCCACGGCCCAGGCATGTTATTTCCACCTCCGCCGCATCAGTCAGATCAGAAAATACCTCACTACCGAAGCTGCCACCAAACTCGTTGTCTCTCTCATCTTATCTCGCATCGACTACTGCAACTCTCTCCTTTCCGGCTTTCCTCACTCTACCACTCTCACTCTTCAGCGCGTCCAGAACAATGCTGCCCGCCTCGTCCTCAGAAAGAAAAAATCCGACCACATCACTCCCCTGCTCAAGCTCCTTCACTGGCTCCCCATCCCCCAACGCATCCAATACAAGATTCTGTCTCTCTGCTACAAATCCCTGAACAACTACGCTCCTACCTATCTCTCCAACTTACTTCACCCCTTCACTCCTTCCCGCTCCCTCCGCTCCGCCTCCGCCCCTCTCCGCCTCCTCATCCCCCGCACCAAACTCAGCACTTTCGGCCCCCGCTCCTTCTCCGTCTACGGTCCATCCACCTGGAACACCCTCCCACTCTCTCTCCGTCAGCCCCCACCCGGGTCTGCCCTGGGGGACTTGGGTGGGGTTAGGTACTTTTTAGTTCCCAGGGTCACACTGGTCAGCCCCACAGGGTGAGTTTTTCTCTCTATTCTGGGGCATGTGTTTCTGTCTACCCGAGGTCCATTCTCCTGTATTTGCCTTTTTAAAACTCTCCCTACTGTCTGCACTGCCTGTAGCTCTTGATATTGGATGTGTGTTGCTAAATGGTCTTAGCTTTATTTAGGCCCCATGTGTTAGGTTTATTTAATGTATTTGACCGGCTGGCGACATACATTCAATGTTCTGTTTAGTTTTTTTTTCACAAGCAGTGCAGGCACGTCCTGAGAAAGCCTTGTTGCTGTCGGGACGTTAAGCAATGTACAATCAATCAATCAATCAATCTCTCCGTCAGAAACACTCTCTATCCCCCTTCCAG
>BTPG01000002.1:309017194-309062194 GCA_036245525.1 Semisulcospira habei
TGGTGCCAGAGCCGGACGTTAAACTAACTGATTGCATTGCTGCTAGCACGGTGTAGTATGGCTTTTCAGAAGTGCTTCTAGGCTCCGCAGGTATAAGCTGGAGATCGGCAGCCCAATGCGCAAAAGGCCATCGGGCCGACATCGGCCCGATGGCCGGCCTTAGCCGCGCACTGGGCAGCGCTCCTAGGTCACACATCAGTCGTGCAGTCGTTTTAGTGTTTACTCGAAATTTTCGAAATAGCGCGCTGCGTATACACGAAATCCATCATGAGTGACAGCGACACTCTACAGAGCCTGCCATGGCCAGACAGCCGCCCATAAACAAAATCGCGGTGACTTACACGCGCTTGTCCCAGCGCTTCCGAGTCGAACATGTCTGAATGGCTTCTTTACTTGGTGACTGAACGGGCGGGGGGGGGGGGGGGGGGGGGGGGGGGGGGGGTGGGGGGGGGGGTGTTGGGTGCCGTTGTGTGTGTGTGTGTGGGGGGGTGTAATCACCAGGGGCAATAACTATAGGAGCTGTCTGATCGTGGACATATTGAGTTGTTTATTATTATTATTATTATTATTATTCAGTATTATTACATGGCATTTATATGGCGCATTTCTCAATTATTGTCTCTCTTTGTCTCATAGGCACCCCGGCCTTAGTCAAGCGCGCTTTGATCACGTGCATTAGGCTATGGGCCTTTTTCGTAATTGGCGCTGTGAGTCGTCACGAGTTGCGTCCCTTTGCTATGCGTAGTTCCGGTTTGCGCTCGCGATAGCGGACGAAGCGTTTGACACAATGAAAGTAAATGACTTGAAGGAATTTCTTCAAAAACACGGACAAGTTTTAAGTGGAAACAAATCGGAGCTGATCCGAAGATCGAAAGGCACTTTTCAGCTTGCTTTGCAAAGGGCTACCGACGCTTCAGCTGGTCCTGTTGCCGAATCCAGTGACGGAGGCGATGAAGGTAAGTCATTTGTTTACGAAGTGTGCTTGGCCGTGTGATCTGTAATGGATTGAATTATACTCATATTATAGACTACTTTACGATTTTAAAAAAATGCAGAATTCACAAGTCCTAGTTGTTGGATTATTATCAATTGAATTACGTTCGTGATAATTTTTTTTATTAAAGCACTTTCAACGACTCATGAGTGGAGAGCACACTATGAAGATAACATTACATATCGCATGCTAGTTCTCGGTCTGATGCAAGCATTGTGAATGGCATCATTACAGTTTGTGTAATTTAGTAATGCGACCATAGACAAATCAGAAGAGTGTTTATTTGGGTGGTTGAAAAGAACTTTAAGAAGTTATATATAAAAAAGCTCTTCTCGTTATTGACTCCTTTTGAGAGCCACCACTTTATTCATAACTGATTACTCAGGCTTCTAAAGTTCTATGACCCGAGGTTTGGTGTGTGGCTATTACATGGTAATAACGATGACTGGAATGCTCCCACATACACTAATACAATATCTTCTTAAAATATTTACAGAAATCCCTGAATACCACCATGTGGCAGGCCTGCAGAAGTGGGTTCCTGTTGACTTGGTCGACCAGAAAGACTGGCCTGATGTCACAGACAAGGAACTCCAAAAATACCTAATTTACACATGTCACAAGACTGTGGACAACAGGAGAAAGAACACCCGAAGACAACTGAGGGCCAACATTTTATGTGATGGCCATGTGCACAATGTGAGGTAAGAAAATGACTCATTAATTCAATTTTTTTTTACGTGGGTAAAAGAATTTTCAGGCACGTTTGAAATAGATTGACGTGCATCATGTTGTAAGGTCTGCGTCAGTGTACAGACGTTTGAAATAGATTGATGTGCATCATGTTGTACGGTCTGCGTCAGTGTACAGAGTATATTGACAACGTTAATTCAAAGACAGAGTCAATAGAGCTTAGCAACATTTTGGTGCCAAGCTTCACATACTCTGCCTTTCAATCAGCATGGTCAAACTCACCAGCAATTTTATTTAAATACACTGAGTCATAGTAGCGATCACTGATGGGAACCTGCATTCCTCACGTGTTATTTTTTAAAGTGTCATTCTTTGTTATGCTGTTGCTGTTTATGCTAATGTTGGTGATGTTTTATTATTTCAGATATCATCCTGGGCCAGCCCTAGATGAGCAGTGCTACATACAGTGTCGTGTAGTACCAAGTGCAGCTTCTTCTGACACCAAGTATCCAGACCACAACACCTGGGTGCGCGTTTCCCAAACCACAGGCAGAGTGAATTCAGGATACTGTACATGCACTGCTGGGTAAGCTGATGATACTGATAGTGTGTTTTATATGCAGCGTATGTGATACACGCTGACAAACGGTTGACAGAGTCGCGCAGGCAGTACGAGTAAATAGTAGATATGGATTATGTGTGATTCTGTCACATTATCCTTACCAAATAATGCGTATTCAGTCAGAAGCCATGTTATCGAAATGGTCATTGTCAGTCCTGTTAACAAGCATATTTAAAATAGCCATATTTTAACAAAAGATGTTTTTTCTCAAATACTATTCACAACTTCACACCCAAACTTGGTACAGAGATACCTGATGGTAAGACCTATCTTTGCATACTAATTTGGATGACCCCTTGAAAAGGTCAAGTGTCACAAGAGGCTGGCAAATGGGTGTAAAATGCCGATATTTTGATAAAATTGTAGTTAGATGTTGCAAATTTTTCAACCAAATTTGGTACAAAGATAGCTGATGATAAGACCTTCTTATGCATACCAATTTAGTCGACTCATCACAAAGGTCATGGGGGGTTGACAGATGTGTGAAAAATGCTTACATTTTCAGAAAACATGGTTTTGCTGCTGCAGAAGCCAGCCCTTGTCACATTGGTCACACATATGTAAATCGGCCATACACGTGAGCCATAATCAGATAATGGCTTTGCCTTCTTGTTCCAGAATAAAGTTTAGTAGAATTGCTTCTTGAACTATTTTGGTGACATCTTTCATACTGTTGCAAAAGAGAATAACATACTCTGTTGTTATGCAGAGACTCACAGGTATCCATCAGTTCTCGAGAATAAACACATTTATTATGTTTGTAGTTGCATGTGAGCTTGAAACAGGTATTCATTTCATATTCTTGCTTCTATCCGTGTTGATAAATAGTATTTTGTTTGCTTTGTTACAGACTTGAAGGTGCTTCAACCACGTTGCTGCATTGTTATACACCCTAGTAGACATCACACAGAAGAAGGATGGTCTTGACGCATCCACCTCGCATGACTGTAAGTGGAGGGTACCACGAAAGCGACACCTTAGCCCGAAAAAGGCACAGCACCTTCATTCCAAAAAAATATGCCGCATCGAGCCTCAGAAACTTGGAGAGGCAGTAGAACATTTAATTATTGCTGCCTATTGTACAATGCTATTTACTCAGACGTAACCCAGCTGCACAGAGTGCTTGCTGGTTTTTTCATTAAAAACGTTTTGGGTGGCCACTGTGATGAGGCATGTGTAGTACTGGTAGGCGCAGTGCATTTTCACTTATGGCCCATAGATATGTCGGATAGGCCTGAAATTTTGTAGAAATCTAAATGGAGAATCATTTTTGTGTACCATAAACTTACGAGCTGGAGACGATTTGAGCACTTTGGAAACGTGAGCCTGTCGCTTTTATTAACTGTTATTTAACAAGCACAGTGTGTTCACTTTTTAGGGCTGCACACCACCCCAGTTTAGACATGCCATCCTAAAGGAAGTATACATGTATGAAGTGGGGTGAATACATTAGGACTGTTTTATCTTGGTACTGGGCTTTCCAGATTTCAGTGTAAGCACAGAGGTGTTCTTTTTGTGTGCAGGGGTCGCACTTACAAGAAAAATTCTGCATAAATATTGTATTTTCAGCATGTTGTACCTAGCAGTTTCTTGTCAAATACAGACTCATTTGTAGAATCTGCATTCGATGGGAAAACGCTATGGTCACACCATTGATTGTACACTTGTTCGTTTTTCGTGATAGTAAGTGCAACACACTCTTCCAAATACTTTGCAAACACCGATGCAAACTGGTGAAAGCTAGTGCCACCCCTGCTTTATGCCTGTGGGGTGGGTTGTGAAAGTGTAATAGGATATCCGTCCGTCTCCTCCAGAACTTCCCCCCTCCCTCCTCATTTTGTTCTTTAGATAGTGGCACCAAAACGTGGCTCGGGGTGTGTGTGTTGAACAACAAATGGAGAATTGTGTTGGTGTGCGTGCACATGTGTTAGTAACAAAATGCAACTGTGTAATGGAAAACATGACTGAAGGAACGGCTGAATTTGGGTGAATATTGTTGTTACTGGCCAAGCTGTTGCTGATAACTTGTATTGCAGGTAGATCAATTCTGTTTCTTGCCTCCGAGTCAGAAGGGCAAAAAAAACACAACAAATCAAAAACCTACAATTGTTTTTAGTGATAACACTAAAGTGGAAATTCTATTTCTTGATGCGTCAGTCCTGTTTCCATTCCACAGTCACACATGTTGAATAGTCTGCATTACATTAATTGTGGTTGGATTGTTTAGTTCATGATGCTAGCCTGTTATAACCAGGAACATTGCATATTGAGCGTTATATATTGCACTTAGCTGAACAGACTATGCCCATGAAATTCAACAGTTGAAGTTCGCTCATTGGAACAACTGCTCAAGTAATAAATGTTCTTCTATTGTGAGTCAGACTCTGAGAATGAATTTTAGCTTTGTGTGTGTGTGCGTGGGGAAAATAAAATAGCAAAAGACACAAAACATTTTTTTTGTCATTTTCATTTATAGATGCTGAATCAGATTTTACAGCAGTTTCACAAATGTGCACTTATAATAAAATCATTGTCCCCCTGATTATGTACAGACTTCACAAAAAGTTAAGGACCAGTTGATAATTCAGGTACCATTTTCAAAAACAAATAAAAAAGACAGGAAATGGCTTGTATCATGCATAATGCCGATAACATTACAGAGGGCTAGCAGTGATTGTGACGGTCGCACGTGCACCACTGACAACATAATGAGCACATTTGAAAAGGTGCTGTTTTAGCATTATTTAACTAAATTTTTATGGTCAGGGAACAACGTCCGGGACTTTCCACACTAGAAAGTCAAAATGCAGATGGAAGAATGATTGCCTGGCTTGGGTTCATTCACTTGCCTATGTATACAAACTTGTGGTTGTAACTTGTATCAACAAAATTAAGCACCACAAGAAAACTGAGCAAATTTTGTCAGTGGTCCTTAACTTTTTGTGAACCCTGTATATAAACAGACAGCAAAACACCTAATCATTATTCAGCATGGCTTGGTGCCTAATTTTCCAAAGCGCCTATTTAAAACTGACACCCGACACACACACATGGGAACATATATTAATGCTTCCTTCTAATAAACTGGCACGCAAGGATATAACCTTAGTCCATTTGTAAAACCTTAAGCTTGCTCAATACTATAAATGCAGGGTGTTCTTAACCCTAGGCAAGCATAAGGTTTCCTACACAACTGGAGCTTCAGCACGCTGATCTGAGGCAAAGGTTGGATTTCTTGTGCGTTAGATATACATACATCAGCATAATAGTTGTCACTGACCAAACACAGCATTGAAACAAATTCGTATTCAACCTCATCAATGGCAGGGTCAGCTTCATCAACACGGTCATGTAGATGAAGAGGGGGCAATAATGCAAAAAGGTAACTGCAGAGCGTCCAGATTTTAGATACTTTAGCTTTCATAGTGCCTGCCAAGTTGTTCAAGACCCTGTAGTTTTTCACTCACTCCATGTGTCGCTCTGCGTGGATCCTGCAGTTTGCAACCCGCCTTGTCAAAGTTATATCTGCCTTTGACATTTGGCGTTTCTTTTCTTTCTTCGGTGGAATGATCAGCTCAATCTCTATCGGCGTTGTCATATCAGAAATGAGGAAACCCTTATCACCCATCTCTGCATCTTCCTTCTCACATAGTTCCAGAATCTTACTTTTCTGTACAATTTGCTTGTCACTGATGGATCCTGCCCACAAATCAGACATAAAAGACACCACACCATTTGGAGTGATCCCGATCAATGCTTTCCAGGTCATGTGAGTCTTGAACTGGGTGAACATCAGTGACTTATCAGCCAGCGAGCGGAGGGTTTCTGTGAACAGCTCTGTGCAGTCCAACACAAAACGGGTCCTCGGAAACATCTCCCTGAAGTCAACTGGCATGATATTGTTGATCTGTTCCCTGGTTGGCCAGTAAGCTAGAAATAAAAGATGAATATACAAGTGGTCAATCCACTCTGAAACGCTGAAGCGAAAACTCAGGTCAGCAATCACCAGACCTAGCTTGAGCCTCCTGAGGGTCATGAAGAGCTGATCAATTAACCTGAGCAAAGATCTGCGTCCAGGGTCTGTTTTCTTTTTCTTCAATACGGGGCAGCTCCTCAAAGACTGCCTTCAGTGTCTCTGCATTTGGCCCTTACCATCTCAGGATTGTCTGCAACATGCTCAAATCTGAGTGGCGTCAATGTGTTGTCAGTCCAGCTGTCAGTCTGTGTTCCAACTGATTTTATACCAGTATGCATGCCAGATACCTCAATAGGCACAGTCTAAACTTCTGCATCCACTTGGTTGTTTTTTGTTTGACAGGCAGCTGTACAAAAGTGCATGATGGATTATTGACGCCACGTTCACTTTACCAGCATAGTTGTGCAGCATGACAGAAGTTGAAGGCAGTGACAGGTCAAACTGCTGAAAATGAAGCTGCTCAAGAGTGGTCTTCAACCTCCCTACAAGATTATGTTAGGGTCACCAGTTTGTGAGCATCCTTTGTTCTGCCACCTGTAAATAAATGAAGACGAAAGAAAAACATGCATTTAACATATGATAACTGTCAACAACAAAAAAAAGGTAACCGAGCAGTACTGAGCTGTGACACATGAAACAACATAAGCTGAGGAAGAATGCAACTGTCTGCCTATGTCACATCAGTACACACACACCACTGCACAAACCTGCAACATCAACAACTAGTGATAGGATCTCAACTTCAAGGTTAACCATGTTTAGACTATTACTCCATGTGATAGATCAGTTTGTCTTTAACGAGCTTTTGAAAGCGTAATTTGGAAAACACAGATGCGATGAATCCAAAGCTGTTGGGAATCCCTACGGGATGCTGATCTAACAAGTCATCGACACGATAGTCTGTTTCATTTTTTTATGTAGTAAAAATAGTCTATATAGGTCGTAGTAACATAGCACTTACCGGCCGTACACGTGTTTAAGGTGCGGTTTGCAAAATCTGAAAGGCACGTCGTCACCGGTGCGTAGGCCTGCCTTGTTCAGTTGTTGACAAAGTGCTCCGAACAGAAACCGCTGAACGGTCTTTGCGTACAAAACGCAGGCGTCTCTCCCATACTCGTCGAAGGGTCTGGTCCCTTGGCACCGTGTGCAGCGATACAGTCCTTCCATCAACTATTTTTTCCAGCGTAGTTCGAACAGCATACGCAAAATCGTTTTCCTCCTCGCACAATAACTTTCACTTTGGCCATGTCTTGCTGGAAACCGGAACGACTCTATCGGCGCACTTCCGACTAGCGTCAATTACGAAAAAGGCCTATAACTACATAAACGCTTAAAAAATACACGTACGGACTCACTGTTGTACTAAGTAGTGACGTTTCGTTTGCAAAGAACGACTCCCACTGAACAACTGACGCGGAACCGACTACAGCCGCGAAGCATCATGGCGGATACTAGCAACTAGCTTCAGTCTACCAAAACGGCCACAGACAACACTCCAAACATCTCCAAGATGCTCAGTATCATGCCTCAGTCTTGGAGATGTTGCTAGTGTTGTTTTGCTTATTGTTCAGTCAAGCTGGTTATCGTTGTGTTTGGGAGTCGTCAGTTCGGCCACATCACAACTTAGTCACGTAACCCCGGCGGCTCTCCGCTAACCCAGTGCGCATAGGCCCTCGGGCCGACGATCGGCCGCGCACTGCGGCTGTGGTGCCGCGCGGGCCGCGGCGGCCGATCTCTCTCGGCTCTCTCAGTCTCGCTCTCTCTGTGTGTTTCGTTAGGGCCATTATGAGTTTATCTGTATTAGTGCGTTCGAAAAGGCCGTCCCATCCTCACCCATTAGGAAGTCTTCCCGGCCAGAGTTCCTTTCGATATAGGCGGTGTCAACTTGAAATATTCATTGGTCTGCGGGTTCACTATGGCGGATCATGCCCAGCGTCCGCAGCCTTTCTCCACACCTCTCGACCATGATAGTTGAAGGGTGGTGTCAGAATAACTTGGCGCTCCCTTGAACTATCATGGTCGATCGGTCGCCAGACTTGTATGATGCCCGGCCTTGGCTCTGTTGCTGGAAATGCTTTCTCAGGTCAAGTTTATCAGCGAATCGATCGTTATAGCTAAATGGTAGTGCCAGATCAGCTTGCTGACTTGAAAGGTGAAATTGATGTGACACTACTCTTGGAACTATCATTTTTCATCCAAATAAAACGAAGTCATTACAGGGAATTAGAACCGAAAGGCGTTAGAAGACTGGCAGTGAAGTGATTCAAGGGAGGGAAACTTTGGTAAGATTTTTCTGCAGCTTAGACGACTTGCCTCCCATGAACAAAACTCTACTGGCTTGATGGTTGGTTGGTTAGTTCGGGGTTTAACGCGCGTCGTCCATTGCACCGAAATAACAGTACACAGCCCTGGCGGGCGGGTTATGGGGACAGGGAAATGTATTGCCTATGGAGTACGACCAATTCAGTCGCACTGCAATTGTGCCACTTTGAATTACCAGGACCGGCCTTCAACGGACATGCTATTGAACAAGCCCGTCTTTTTCAGTTTCCTGGTGCGAGTCCAGCTACCGGTGCCAGGACGGGGACTCGAACCCACGACCCGGCGATTTTCTTTTCTCTCTTGCTCCGACGTGTCACCGCCTGAGCTATTTCGGACTCTGCAAACTACTGGCTGAGTGGGCTTTGTTACGGCTTCTCTCTCTCTCTCTCTCTCTCTCTCTCTCTCTCTCTCTCTCTCTCATCTCTCTCTCTCTCTCTCTCTCTCTCTCTCTCTCTCTCTCTCTCCCCCCCCCCCCCCCCCCCGGGCCTCCATAACAATTTGTTTCTTTCCGTCTCATTCTTTTTCTTCTTTTTTTTTTTTCTTCTCCAATTCTCTTCGTACACTTCTGCAACGCTACACACGGCATGTCTTGTGATATGATGGCTAATTTAGATACAGGAGAATCCAGTTCCGTCCTTACCGTGCACGTCGTCTTGATAACCCCTTTAGCCCCGAGGCCCTGCAGCAGGAGATGGATTGATCACTGTATGATAATTCAAGGGTAGTGCCAGATGAGCTTGACGCCTAATGGCGCCAAGCTCATTTGGCACTACCCTTAAATTATCATGATCAATAAATCTCCTACACACTGGCACATAATCGTTAGGCAACACCTCCAAAATTTGAGAAATGAGACCTTGGGGCTCAAATGGTTAACAATGACTACGCTCTGTTACAACAATATCTGTACGACTGAGCAGCATCTAGAAATAGATTGACGCGCTAACGGCTGCGCAGAAATTTGTCTAGTTCAGTTATACGTATAATTTAATGAGGAGCAAAAGAAATGCGATATTTTTTAAATCATTGGGAACACTGAAGTGTTTACGATGATTCCAAAAATGTCGCATTTCTTTTGCTCGTGAGTATACCAGGTACTTTTACCCATTTAACCCCAAGGGCAAATCTTGGAGGTGTCGCTAATCGCGGAACGACCGTGATGTACCAGTTGCAGGAGATGGCTCAACCGTAATAATTCAAGGGTAGTGCTAAGCCGATATGGCACTACCCATGAATTATCATGATCGATCCATCTCACGCTGTAGTGCTTTGGAGCTAAATGGGTTAACGCCTGACCTAGCCTGTGTCAGTGGCTGAGCAGCATCAGTGAGCTGAACTAGCTGACAGCAGGGTTGATCCGTGTTGACTCACACACCTGTCTAGTTTGTGGAAACAAACTTCGAAGCAACTTGATCTCGCGGCCCAGTGCGCAAAAAACATCGGGCCGACGTCGGCCGCCGTTGGCCCGCGCACGGCCGTGCGCGGGCCAAAGGCGGCTGACGCGGCCCAATGGCCTTTTGCGCATTGGTAATCGGATAACCCTCACTCCCTCCTCCAACACAGATCCAACCTTCTCCATCCCCTCTCCCTCGATTCGCTGCGCTGAAAGCAACCAGTGTGACACATACACACAAAATTGCTGATTTCAATTATCTCCTCCCCCCCCCCCCCCCCCCCGCCCCTTCAAACACACCCGCACTGGCTCTCCATTACAACCACCCCCGCCACTGAGCTATTTCAGGCGGCACGCGCGTTTTGCCCAGACCGGCTGGAACAGTCAGGTGAGATAATGATGTGCTGTGAGGAAAAAAACAACACCGAAGCTCCCTGACTTCCTCGGGCCATTAAAGAACACAGGCGGAGTTAATATTCAACATTGCTCGAGCAAGAGACATAGGTCCTCCTGATTTCAGGGGCTCATGAGGACCTAAGCCTCTTGCAGATGGTTTGTGTTCATGAAATGGGGAAAGTTTCTTTGCAGAACACAGCTTGTCGGTGGGCTGTGAATCTATTACACGTTCCTGGTACGGTATGGCGCGCAAACACTGATTTCAAGTGAACATTCATGACTGAATCAGCGCCATGAACAAAAAGTCACTGACACTGCCAGCCACCCTCCCCCCCCCCCACCCTCCCCCCCCCCCCCCCCTTTCCGTAAACATACGGAAAAGTTTGAAGCGGAATTACAGACCTCCGTTTCTGAAATAGCACAATCACAGGAGGATTGAAACGGCGCCATTTCAATAAGCATGTGCTGAAAACGGTGCATGTTTCAGCGGCAGGCGCCGCGTTAATCAGTCACTGAAAATACCTCTGATTCAGGGACCAATCAGTAACAATTTCAAGAGACACAGATCCTCATGAGCCCCCGCTACAGCGGGGGCTCACGAGGATTTGTATCTCTTGCTACTGCGCGGAAGCGACTGTGAGTTCACCTGGTCTGGGATGACCCCAGACTCAAATCTAATTGTGTTTCGCGTTTGGCTGTACGGACCCCTCCAGTCTATCACTACGCATAGACGGGGCTAAAAATGGAACTGGCGGCCTTTACTTCTCCTAAAGGTCGGAATTTCAGGAATATCTGGCAGGGGAATCTTTACATGTTCTCTTGTATTGAAATCCAAACCGGAGAACTGGAATTTGTTTATTTGAAAAGTCTTAGACGAACAGTGCAAGCATAACCTTTATGACCGTGAGATTGTTTTGTACGTTTTGTTTATCGTGCGAGATGTGTGTGCGGTGTTCTTGTCACCGGCTCAGGACTGTTCTAAAAGCACCTTATTATCAAGGCTGAGCCGGGTATAATACGTAGTACTGCAGGAGCTCATGACGATCTATCCCGATTGGTGTTGGTGTTAGTGCGGGAGGGCGGAATATCATTCTGTAGGTAAATGAACCTGGTGCATTGTTTCACTCTCACAGCAAACAGACTCCCTTGCGATGGCATAGTAGTAGATCTAATCAGGAAGAGTCTATGACTACTTGTGCCTATTCAGCTGATATCTGTGTTCCTCAAAACGCCTGAAAAAAATGATTGGCTGCTGCTGGTGCACGCCTCAGCGCACTCCAGGTGAGCGGGTTCCAGTCCTTAAGCGAACGCCCTTCCACCTACAAGGAACGTTGGTTGTCTTCAACCCCTGGCAGGCCCCCACGGCTCATTACTGAAGATCTGCACCTCTGGCCCAGGCTAAAGACTTTTGAGACTCTTTTGCAGATCAGTGCGGTAAATGGTTAGATGGGCAACTAGTTACGCTCACTGCTGTTTGTAGGTCTGTGACTTTAGACCTTACGGCCTTTGACTGTAAAGTCCAAAGTCAGAGACCAGCACACGACGTTTGCCAGTGCGTACACAACACTGACGCAGTGCACGTGCTGGAGGTGTGACCTAGATTGACGTGGCTGATGCCGGTGCTGATTTGGCAGCAGAGTGCCTTGTAGTGCTTGTGTCTGCACTGCCCCTGGAGGAGGGGGAACCGGCAATAGCAGATATCTGTTGCCTGCCTATCATAGTGTTATTCATCACATCGTGAAGCAGGTGTTGTTTTTACCTACACTGGCACCTGATGTTGTGGTAGCGGCAAGACCATCAAAAGAAAACGGTTGATGTAGACTGAAGGCAGGCAGTCGGAAAACAACGGTACGTTATAAAAAATAAAAAAAAAACTTCTAATGTACCGTTTACGTCAGCAAAAGAACGCCTTATGTAGCGTTCTGCTGAGCCGGGCCTGCTAACAACGGCACATGTAGCACACTACAAGAGAGTGACTGATGTGGAAGCCGGAGCAGCAAAGAAGCGACTTATATAGCAGACCTTCTTAAAGAGCGTCTGATGCTTCAGCAGGCCATCACAAGAATGCCACCCTCTCCCCTTCTGTTCGAGAATACCCTAGCCCCGAAAGCACACCCTACAGGCAGGTTGTGTTTAGCCGTGTTTTCCGGGTAGCACGAGCTGTGTCAGTGCTGGACTGCGACCGACACCTAATTTCGAGCTGGACATACTACTGGCATCTCGCCCAAACCACCGCACACAGATTTACGAAGTGAGTATACACGGGCCTCGGCCCTCTATCAGTCAGTCTGGACAGTCCGGCGTCAGTGGTGTGGAGCTAGATGATGGTGATAATTCTGGTGATCCAGGTTGAAACTTGTGCATGTCCTTTTGCAAGAGCCATAGATTTTCATGAACGTCTAGCTTTAGGCTTTGGCCGCTTTTCCTCAGACGAAGGGAGTCAGTTCTTGAGCTTATGACTGGCACAGCTATGACCTTGCTCATCTTGTCTGTTCTGCTGAGTTGGATAATTTGTCGATGCCACATTATTGGCGCCGCAAGTCCAGTGACATGACTGCTCAGTAACGGGATGTCAGGTTTGTTTGCGGATCAGTGTGTGATGGTCTGTGATTTTGGACCTTTTGGCTGCAAACCTTAAGGTCCAAAATCACAGACTAGCTCACGAACGTGATCTATGACTTGAGAAATAAAACAACGCAACAACTCTTGCCTTCAAAAATAATAAGTATACGCAGATGTACCGCACGAACATTTTTGCTTCTATATTCAGCGTCGTAAATAACGCCGGATTACCTTCCCTGTTTCCTGAAATGTATAGGTATACTAGGACTCTGAGAAACCGTTTAGTTTCCTCTCGTTTCTTTGCAGTACCATTACCCTGTTACTCCCCCAACGCTAAGACGTTTAACAGATCCAGCAGCAGGCATAACTGAAATCCTTGTCATCATGAGCCCCTGCAAACACTTGAAATGGGTGCTCATGACTGAGAATCTATGCCATTACACAGAGTCGGATGGGCGGTGTTCGCTTAACGAGTGTGAACACGAAAAGACAAGTAATGCACTCAGCAGAGTCGGATGAGGTTACGGCATGTTGAAGGTTTACAGATAGCGTGCATTTTGTTTTTCTTTTACTCATCGCTGGATCAAAGAACTGCTGCCCTAGCACAATTTTGGACGTTCCGGCAAAGTCGTGTTTGGAAGCCATTTTGACTGTGCCAATACTAATGATCCCATGACAGGCTACAACAGGATGTTCATCGACCAAATACATAGTTTTTATATAGCGCCCTTTCCTACAGACAGCAAGCTCGGACATAGAAATAATTTTAAAAGGAAAAAAAAAAAACCCAAAAAACAACAACACTATCTCGCACCATGTAGGCACATTCGTAACACGAAACACACACGCACATACGCAAACAAACACACACGCGCGCGCGCGCACACACTCACACACACACACACACACACACACACACACACACACACACACACACACACACACACACACACACACATACACACACACACAATCTACACACATATAAGACAACAGCCAACATTTCCAAGCAGCTCATCCAGACTAAGCTAATTCTGATATGCCGATTAGTTGTTTTGTTTTTTTTCACAAGCAGTGCAGGCACGTCCTGAGAAAGTCTTGATGCTGTCGGGACGTTAAGCAATGTACAATCTGATATGCTGCCTGGAAAAGATGGGTCTTCAAATTTGTTTTAAAAGTCATCAGCGTAGGGGGCAGACGGACATGCAGTGGAAGTGAGTTCCAGACGTGAGGTGCCTGATACTGAACTGAAAGAACGTGCACCAGCACCTGATCTCAGGATTTTTAGGTTAACTGTGCGGAACAAGCAGTTTTTGTGAGCTTGAGCGTAGACTTCTACTAGGATTTTGTGATGCAAGGGAAAAGGACAGATGTGCAGGAAGGGTATTGTCATAGTGTTTGTATGCCAAAGTGGCCAGCTTGTACTCTATTCTCTGCTTGACAGGTAGCCAGCTTTAGCAGTGGGTGGCATGATCAGTGCGTTTTGTGCGGCGCCAAGCTATTCTGACACCACCCTTGAACTATCATAGTTGATCGGTCACCAAACCTGTGATGTAGACCTCAAAAGATGTATGAAAAATCAGTAATTTTCTCCTTATGATGTAATGAGTTAATAATAATAATAATAAATTAATAATAATAATAATAATAATAATGAATTAATAATAATAATAAATGCCGTGTTTGCGTGAACCATTTACCGACATGCAGTGTTATGCAACAGACGTCCTCTGGCTGACGTCGGTTTTAGTTGGCCTGCGACTTCGGGCCGATGATCTTTTGCGTACTGAGTAAGACCGACGTCGACCCGAAATCCTCTCGCTAATCGTGTCACTGGGAAAAAGGCAAAGCAACAAGCTCTTCTGATCTCAGGATACAAACAGCTACTTCAGTCGCTGTTAGTAGACGCAAATGCCATGGAACCAGCTCAGTTCGAAATGTAAGGTCAGCAAGATACATAGATCCTCATGAGCCCTCTCAACCTGCGAGGGCTCATGAGGATCGATGTCTCTTGCGGTTGGGTGTTGTGAGGTTCAGGAGTGTTTTGCTGGTTATCAATGCTTTGTCCTTCACGTCTGCTTATGCCTTTTGTTTGTCCTTGTCAGTGTTTTCATGTTCCTCCGGCAGTCATGCTGAAAAGTTTAAGACGGATATCAGTAAAATATCTGTACTTTGTTGAGCACCTTCGCCAAAATACTTTGAATATCGACTCGGAGTTAGACATAATATTATATACTTGTTAACTTTTAACCCATTAAGCCCCGGCGTCCTACAGCAGGAGATGGATTGACCATGATAATTCAAGAGTGGTGTCAGATTAGCTTGGCGCCCGCTGGCATATAGTCGCTAGTTGTCACCTCCAGAATGTAGGAAATGCTGCCGTAGGGTTACATGATTGCATTTGACGAGGGAGGAAGAATGTGAAAACTTATTTACGTGAGTTTTGAGCTTGAGTTAACTCATTCGAGACATGCCGCCTCCGGATGACGCGGCATAAGCCGCGGAGGCGGCACGTGTTGAATGAGTTAACGTATACGTATACGACAGCTTATGTACGTTATCAGTCTGTATCACACTGAAGCTAAGCCGGGTATTTGCCTTTCATATCAGTGTGTGATTTTAAAAAAAAAAAAAAACACAAAAAAAACATCCTATTACCGCGGACCGGTGCAGATGCCCTGTCTTAGGACGTTTCTCGGAAAGTGCACTCTCTGCACCCTGATTTCGGCACTATATGCAATCCTGTTGCGCAACGGCTGCTCGGATCACCATCGTTCTTCGGCGGCTCGCTTACTGCATACGATAATAATAAACACAGTTAAATAAAAACAAAACGTGGTCGCCTTAGGCGATCACGTTTTGGCGTTTTGGTTTTATTTAACTGTGTTCATTATTTGTTTGGATACATCAGTATATCCTCCGTCTATCAAAAGCCATATCTTGGTCTACCAGAAATTTACAGATTACTGATACTAATACGGTACAAATAATATTCAATAAAGGTGCCTAAATGTTAACCCTTTGGCTCTCAGTAGCGCTTAGTTTGTCGAGGTGATTCATTTCAGGAATCACCTTGATAAAATGAGCTACCTACAACCAAAGTGTCCTTCAGGAACCTCGGACAAAAAGCTCTACCGGCAGCCGAACTGAGAAACGTCAGCGAAAAGTCAGAGACTTAAGTCAGAGATACATAGCGTAAGTCAGAAAATACACGTAGTATACCCACTGAGCTTCTCTCATCAGCAATTTAGCAAAAGACGGCTGAGAATTCCATACTGAGCAGCTACAGACAGTCAGCACACCTCTAAGCCGCCAAAAACGATCTCCCCACATCTCGCCGACGCCCTAACTATTAACCCATATGAGGCTAAAAGCGGCTGCAGTTGTGTACACTGCCATATGCAAGCTGCATTATAGTACTTACAGATAAGATATAGACCAATGGCCGCTCTTTAGTTCAAGGGTAGTGCCAGAATAGCTTGGCGCCTAGAGGCGCCAAGCTATTCTGGCACTATCCTTGAACTAATTTAGTCAAACTTATTTCACACACTGGTGTATTCCGAATAATAAGGGTTAAGGGAACTGGCTGCGTGCCGTCTGTCAGCTTATCAGCAAGGCAGGTAGAACTGTTCAGCGGCTTCGTCAGCGCTCAGGTTCACGGCCACATTAATTACCAACACTGCCGATTCACATTTTAACGCCCGAGATGGGCCGCACCGGGATATGCGGCTATATGCTGGCTTTATGCCGCGTATCCAGATGCGGCAGGTTTCTAATGAGTCAAAGACACCACTGACAGCGGGAGATACATCGACCATGATAGCTCAGTTGTAGCGCGCCGGGTCATGCATAGATGTCGACTTCCACATATGATCGTTCATGATGGTTCACTCGGAAGGGCAGTGCCAGATTAGTTTGGCGCATGGGACGTCGCCAAACTAATCTGGCACTACCCTTGAACTGTCATGACCGACTCCGCGGCCATCTCCGACATTTGGTGCACAGTTTGTCCCAAGAAGTTGCAAAAGTTATTATTTATTATGTGAGAATGAGCCAAACAGTGCAGAGCCGCTACGGACGTTACACTTCGTTACAAAAATAAACCAGTCTGATATTCACTGCCTTTTTTTTTGCAAACGCTGCTGTCATCAGCTGGCTTCAGGTAGAACCATTATAGGGCTCGGGACTGACGTCTTCACGCCAGTCGTGGCGGCCATAGTCTTGTGAGGACTAATACGGAACTAAGCGCTCATAGGGAAATCATCATCATCATCATCCCTGCCGTGACTGAAAGGCAGCAGCAACAGACAGTGCTCTCCACTGAGTTCTATTTTGGGCGGTGGCAAGCAAGTCTGGCATCTCGAGTTCGGTCCATCTTTTATGTTGCGACCCAACTCTTTCTCTGACGACCTCGCCGACGACTTCCTTCGAGAGTGCCTAGAGGATAGTCTTGGACAAGTGTTGTGTCGGTCACGTGGCCAAACCAAGCAAGCTTGCGCCGTTTCACGGTTGCCAGAAGGGTTCATGTGGGCCCACCAGGAAGTGACGATGCTCCGTACATATCGTTGGTCTTGTGCTCGCGGTACGAGATGCGGAGCAACTTCCTCAGCACTTGTTCTCAAAGGCCTGGATTTTCTTTCTGAGTCTGCAAGAAGTGTCCAAGTCTCACAGCCGTAGAGTAGAATAGACACTACGAGGGACTTGTAAAGCCTGTACTTGATGGTGAAATCACTGTATTTGTAATGTCAAGGAAAGTCCTGATGTGCTATAAGCAATAACAGCAAGTCTTGCCATCACTGTAGGAAACCGCTCACCAGAATCTGTTTTTGTTTGTTTCCAAAGAGGAAGAAACTACACTATTTCGCTACTATCTGATGACTATGGTATCCTCATACCGTAAGATGGCGGCTGATGCGCGGCCGACGCTGCTGAGGCAACGCGGAGAACTTCCCGACCCCTTTACTGCAGTAGGGCTGCAGCAACTGTTTGTAATTGCATGGTTGATGTCATAACAACTTTCATTCTTTGGAAGCAGAAATAATCATCTGAGGTCCGGCGTTATTTACGACGCTGAATATAGAAGCAAAAACAATGATGTTCTTGTGGACATGGCAGAGAAATTAAGACCAGCCACACACGCAGTCCTCTCACCCTTCTGAGTGACCCACAGAATGACAATAACAACAAGAACAACAACAACAGCTTAAACAACGTGTAAACTATAATAACATCAGACAAAAAGTACGTAAACAAAAGCCTGCAAAAGCTAAAGATCAACGTGGGAATGTTTTGGCGAGACGGCAAAGATGGTAAATAGCATTGGGTGATGTGATGAGAGGAGGGCATGCAGGCGGCGTGTATGAGCAGGGAGTGTGTATAAGCAGAGCCACATGTGTGTGCACTTAACACGCGGTAAATAATGAGCATGCTGATAATCATCTCCCACTGTGATGGAAGGTAAGCATAAATATTCATGAAACAACTTGCACTGCACGCACACGGCACGGCATACTACACCATCGATCATCTATACACCCACACACCCACCCATCCGTCAAACCACCCACACACCCATCCAGTCTTTCCGTCCATCCATCCACTCTTCCAACTATCAGTCTATCTCTAAATCCGTCCGTCCGGCGTCCATCCGTCCCTTTTTCCGTCTGTCCGTCAGTTACTCTACCCATTAACTCATTCGACACGACGGCATCCGGATACGCGGCTTAAGCCGTTGCCGTTGGTCTCGAATGAGTTAATCAAGCTAATTAATTATCAACCAACTAGTAAGTCAGTCAGTCTGTCATGTTTACATCCAGTGATTTTTCTCTCACAGGATGGCCAGCTGGTGGTGTCCGGCGGTGCGGCGCGTGCTGCTGCTGCTCGTGCTGTTGCTAGGGTGCGCGTGCCTATCTCAGGCTGCACGTGTCACGCACGTGGTGCTGGTGCCACTACCGGAGGTCAGCCACTGCCGGGAGATGGTCAGCATTGGGCGCGAGATGCACGCACGGGGACATAAGGTCTGTCACATGACTGGCGACGTTTTACACATATACTCAACAAACAAACAAACACACAACACAACACAACACAACACAACACAACAAGAGAGAAAAAACAGAAGGGGAGGGAGTGGATGCGAGGGACTGGAGGACACATTATGCAAGCATTTTCGATTTCTCTCCTCATATATAGTAGGCCTAGTAGTTGCGTGACTTAGTCTTGCTCTCTCTTCTTTTACTTGTGTGTGTGTGTGTGTGTGTGTGTGTGTGTGTGTGTGTGTGTGTGTGTGTGTGTGTGTGTGTGTGTGTGTGTGAAAACGAGGGGGTGGGGTGGGAGGAGCCCTGGAAACCGCCCTTCACGCTCCCGATCCGCCCCTGAGGTTTCGTTGTATTCCTGTCCGTGTATATGTGTAGTGCCTGTTTGTGTGTGTTTGTGTGTGTGTATGTGACTGTGTGTGTGTGTGTGTGTGTGTGTGTGTGTGTGCGTGCGTGTGTGTGTGTGTGTGTGTGGACGCAGATCGTGTTTATGAAATCTAATTCAACACCAAACAGCCCCAGCCGTCCAAGGAACATGGATTCAAAATGATGTCAACAAGAGGCATAGATCATCACCCGCCCGGCAATTGCGGGGGCTCATGAGGATCTATGTCTCTTGCAGCTAGGTGATGTTCAGATTATCTCGGTGGTGAAGTTATTAACCTACGTATTTCCCTCCAGGTTGTCCTGTTTGTCCCGGACTACTTCAAGGTAAGGCGGTGTACAGAGCCGGCCCCGCTGGACGCTGATGACCTGGAGGTGCGTGTCTTTACTACAGACATCAACACGGCCACCAAGATCGGGGACCACCTGGAGAAGATGGCGGAGGAACAGTCCCGAGGGGCGGCGGTGCTCAGCGTCAGGGACATCATGGGGGAGGTGAGTGTATGGGAGCCGATGATGTTGCCCGTGTGTATGTACTCGTGGTTGTGCCAGTGTGGATGTCGCCAAATCTGACATGCTGAAGGCAACAGGAGTTTCAGTTTGAGCCCGGGTTTTGGCGTCTCACTTCGATGGGTACTGTTTTGGGATACAATTTCGAATACACTGCTGTACGCAAGTCAGGGTCTGATACCGAAGATGTAAAGCATTAACGAAGCGGAGGGCTCGGCATCTTGTTCAAGGCCCTTGGGTCAGTTGCATGAGTGAGCTTAGTCCTGCGCTAGCCACCAAGCAAGGTGCTCCGCTATCGCAGAGCACCTCGCTTATTGGCTAGCGCAGGACTGAGGTCACTCAGTCAACTGGCCCCTCTGCATCTGTGCCAATCTAACCAAACATAATAGTGCGTGTCAGTAGTTCTGTGATTTAAGACCTATTTTCTAGAGTCGTAAGATTCAAGTCGAAGACCAGCGCCCAATGGTTTAACCTCGTCTCTGCCACTGGACGTATATTTTGTGTGTGCGATCTGTGTTTACTCCAAACCGCCGTGAGATGGCCTTAGTTGCCTGCTCGGCGTTAAACCCAAATAACTAACTAGCTGTGTTTACTCAAAGACCAAACGTCACAGCTGTCCAAAGATCGTGGAGACAAATTGGTCTCAGCAAGAGGCATAGATCCTCATGAGCCCCCGCAGTCGCGGGGGCTCTTGAGGATCTATGTCTCTTGCGGCTGGATCATGTGCACTTTTTCGCGGCACTTAAGGGTTAATATTTGGGTATATCTTTCACAGTAAGCGCCTGAAAGAAAACGGCTCCTTATATTAGTGAAGTATCGCTGTGTTTGTTGTGTGTGCAGGTGTGCCGGAGCTACGTGGAGGGCAAACGTGACGTGGACATGTTGCGGCGCCAGAAGGTGGACTTCATGCTGGTGGACGGCTCCCAGATCGCGCACTGCCTGACGCTGCTCCCGGCCTATCTCGGCGTGCCCTTCGCTGCCGTCACCAGCTTCTTCAGCCCCACGGACTGCGGCATGCCACTACCCGCCAGCTACTACCCGCACCCCACGTCCGCGTTGCCTGGCAACATGGGGCTCGTGGGCCGAGTCCGCAACTTCTTTCACTACGTGCTGGTGGGTATGACTGATGCCTTCCTGGGCCCGTCCTTCCACCAAGGGGACGCGATGGGCAAGCGGCTGTTCTACGCGGACTACAACAACCTGATCAAGAAGGCCGCGCTGTACTTGGAGAACTCGGACTACGTCGTGGACTATCCCAAGGCCACCTTCCCCAACTTCGTGCAGGTGGGGGGACTGACTGCGGCTCCAGCTCGCCCACT
Organism: Semisulcospira habei; assembly: GCA_036245525.1. Lineage (NCBI taxonomy): Eukaryota > Metazoa > Mollusca > Gastropoda > Semisulcospiridae > Semisulcospira > Semisulcospira habei. Next base: position 309,038,401 of record BTPG01000002.1, read on the forward strand.
GCCCGGCCCCCTGAGGAAGTTCTTTGACGAGGCCGGGGAAAAGGGCGTGGTGGTGGTGTCGTTCGGGTCCCATCTCCTGACCCCGCCCCCACTGCTGGAGGAGAAGCTGCTGAACGCCTTCCGCAAGGTGGACGCGCGGGTCTTACTGCGCCTCAACACCACGGCTGTGATGAAAAAGTTCCGCAACATCCAAGTAGCCAGCTGGTTCCCGCAGAACGACGCCATCGGCCACCCCAACACGCGCCTCCTCGTGTCGCACTGCGGCAAGAACAGTTTCTTTGAGGCTCTGTACCACGCTGTGCCCGTCCTCTGCACGCCGTTCTACTCGGACACTGTGGGCACGGCGGTGAGAGTCACGGAGTTTGGGGTCGGTCTCTCCCTTGACTTGAACATTGTGTCCGCGGAGACCATCGCCCACACCGTCAACACTCTCCTGAAGGAAAAGTCCTACCACAAGCGCATGAACGCTGCTTCCGCACTCTTTCACAGCAGGCCGGGAACGCCGGCAGAGCGCGCTGCAGACGCTATAGAACACGTAATTCAATATGGCGGGTCCCAAACACGACCTCGTTCAGTGGACATGGGTTTCTTCCAGTACTCTGGTCTAGACATTGCGCTTGTGGTGTTTTTGATGGTGATTGGAATTACTGTCCTACTTTTCGCCGCTTATCGCTATATTCCAGCCTACCTACAAGCCAGGCGAGAGGCCTCTACGGAACAGGAAGCTGCCGGTAGCTCAAAAGTATTGGTTTACGTATTTATAGCTTTCATAGCTGCATTCTACATTTTCCTTTGACAGTGAAACCCTTGCCATCCTAGGACTGAGTAACTAAGTAACTAAATTTAGAAGGCGTCCTCTGAAGGCCACGTGCCAGCTGAGGGAGATTTATCGACCATGACAGTTCAAAGGTAGTGTCAGATTTGCTTGGCGCCTAAGTTAGGCGCCAAGCAAATCAGGCACTACATTTGAACTGTTATGGTCGATCCATCCCCCGCTGTATGGTTCTAAAGCTGAATGAGACGTTGTTTGTCTGCGTATAAATCCCTGTTGAAGTTTACAGTGTGGAGTGTGCTTGTTGGTATCATAACTATTTCGTTTCGTTTCGCTTCTGAACGGCAGCTTTTTAATCGATCGCTCAGCAAACTTTCTGTTCAAAGCTTTTTCTCGATTTTCCTTTTACCAAATAAATAAGTGGAAGCCGTGGAAGTTTGCTTTTCGGCCTTCGTTTGAGAGAGAGAGAGAGAGAGAGAGGGTGCAAACTCCCCAAACAAAATGTAATTTTGTTACAGCATTTACAGATTTTTTTTTTTTTGGGGGGGGGACCCCCCCCCCCCACCACCGCAAATGAAAACCCCCTTATCCGCCCCTGGTGTGTAAGCGTGTGTGTGTGTGTGGGGGGGGGGGGGAGTGGGGGGGGGGGGTGCGGAGGGGTGGTGTGGGGGGTGGGTGGGTGCATGCATACGTGAGTATGTGTGTGTGTGTGTGTGTGTGTGTGTGTGCCGGGGGATGGAGGGTGGGGGGTGGGGGAGGAGGAAGGAAAAGGGGGGTAGGGGAGATGGTTGTGGGCAAGCAAGTTTGCACTACTCATCCAAGTGCAGTCCCATCATTTTGCAGTTGTTTGCTAAACACTTCGTACAAGTCGCAAGAACCAGTTTGGTCGTGACTGCTCAAGCGTATTTTCTGATTAAATATGAACCCGGCCGGTTCCTCAGTTATTTTTTATTTTTATTTATTTTTTTGTTTATTTATTTATTTATTTTTATTATTATTATCCTTTTATTTACTTAAAAAATTATTTTATTTTTTTAAATTATTATTATTATTATTATTATTATTATTATTTTTATTTTTTTATTATATTTATTTTATTTTATTATTGTTGTTTTTTTGGGTTGGGGTGGGGGGGGTTGGGGGGGGGGGCCTTTAGAACCGAGGCCCCGAATCCAACCGCAAAGAATCCTTGACGCATTAACTTAACCGTCATAAGATATGTTGGATCTTCACGCTTTCGAAACGCCTAAGCTATGTTTCCTTTAGATATTTGGCGCACAATGGAATTGGAGCGTATCCGTTGCTTGGGGTAAGTTCTTTTCGTCGTTAGATCGGGAAAAAATCTCCATTTTTGAACACGTGAAAATCACCACTGCAGATTTGTCTTGGTAAAAGTATTAGCTGGTGGTGCAGAATTACTTAGTATTTTTCATTTTCTTCCCGTAAAGAGCCTTCTCAAGAAGTACATGTTTTCATAATTATGTACTGCACATACATACATAATACATACATACATACATACATACATACATACATACATACATACATACATACATACATACATACATACATACGCACACACGGTACTTCATCGTGCCAAATGTACGTTCAGCAGCGAGGTTAGCGTAAACTAGACATGACGTAATTTTTTTTCTTGTTACTTCACTTTTGAGAGGTTTAGGCCTGCCCGCCTTTGACATCATGGACATGCTATTAAATTCGCCCCACCGCGACCCGTCCTAAAAAAGACCCTTCTATAAATAGAAGGGACTTAAAAACCTTGACATCTGGAGAGAGTCAGACAGTGGCGGTGACGTAAAAGAAGTAACTCCGTCACCACGCAGACACACTCTCAATATGACGTAATTCTCTCTCTCTCTCTCGCGCTCTCTCTCTCTCTCTCTCTCTCATATGCGTGCATCTCCAAGAGGTATAGATCCTCATGTGCCCGGTGGGCGCATGAACATCTATGCCTCTTGAGGATGTTTGGAGCGCGTGCATGCACGCACACACACATCGACACGCTTTCAGAAGGGCATGCAGGTGTACTTAGTATAGCATGTAGCTAGGTAAAGTCAACCTGATTTCACACAAATTATAGCAAGAATGAAATTGTACCGTGAAATTCTAGTTTTGGCACCATTTTCCCAAGCCTTGAAGCGAAAGCAAAACTCACATCACGTTAAATATAAAATTACGTAAAAACCCAAAAATTACGTCATGACAAATGACGTTTGACAAACCAATGACGCGTATCCACTGCGCGCGCCCCTTACAGAGTTCACCATGACCACTGGCACATCTGCGAGGCTTTTTTTCCAAAGGAGATATTACATCATCAGAACCAAGTCAAAGACAAAAGAAAGAGACCCTTGACAGCGAAGACAGCTCTATTATAGAAATGTGGGTTACGGTTCATCCCATCTTCATATATCATCATCATCCATCACTCGCTCGCCGCAGTCGGACCGAGCGGATGGTTTCCCCGCGCTCTGCCCACAGCAAGCCACGCTACGCCCAGCTGCCCAGCCACCACTCAAGATTCGCCAACCAACATGTCCAATCGAAGACGCCAACCCGCCCTTCTCAGGGCGCCCAGCCAGACAGAAAACACGCCAAGAACAACAAGAAGCCGAATGGATGCCATCCCAGATATGCCAATAATGGAGCCAGGCGAAGACTTCAGCGTCTACACTCAACGCCTGACAGCCTACACCAACATGGTGACGACGACGCTCTCACCATATTGCGACAACGGTCGCTTCACAAGAGAGATAACCGCCTACCAAGCAGCCTATCCTACATCGCCACCTACTCACCAGTACACGAGGCCGATCATCAGTCGGAGCCAGGATCCGAGCCGGACTCTATACCAGCCTCCCCAATGGTCCATATCCCAGAGCACCTGTCAAGAGAGAGGGAATGGACCAAACGGGAGAAGAAAGTACGCTTAGGGTCAATGAACCTTGACGGCCTCGTGAGACTGTTGACAGCCGCCGCGCCAGCCATCATCTCCTCAGAAGGAGACAGCTACCACCGGGCGCGAACCACCACCCGGTGGTTGTTCGATAACGGATACCTTAAGGGTTTCCACCCGCCCACGACAGCCGGCCACGGATGTCAGGGAGTCCCCCTGACACAGGAGGCTGAAACCCAAAGCTCCCAGCCTGCCACTAAGTCGACAGGAAACCAAGCCTCCCCACTTACGGAAGCCAAAGACACCAACACCACGCCAACGACCACAAAAGAAACGGGCAGCGGGACGGAACCCCAACCTACCTGCACGGAAGCCAGCACTTCCACAACACTAACCTCGAAGGACCAAGCCATAGACCCCATCCCGACCAACGGACCCACCAACCTACCACACCGACGACGCAGACGACCACTCCTACACATCAGGACCCGGGGGGAAAAAGACCAACGGCCAGCCCTACTACCAACATCGCCACTACACCTCTGTCTGCCACCTCAAAAACACTACCCACCACGCCCAGTCCAGCGCCAGACACCGAGGCCTAGACTCCACTGGCCGCCCCCACCGTCACCCCAACTACCAAGAAACCACCACCAGCCACAGTTCTACCGGCCACCACCACTCATCCAAGAGCTCCTCCAGTGGTTGGAACACCTCACCTCCCCCAACCGGCAATTCCACCCGCCACAACCACTGAGAAAACACTAAGCCACCACCCGCCACCACCCACCCGGCTCCGGCACCACCACCAGCCGCTGCGCGACGGAGCGACAGACAGACAGATCGACACCATCCCCCCCCACCCCCCTGTCCCCCCACCCCCCCTGGCCGAAATCAGCGAGAGCTGGAAGTCCCTATCCCTTTCAAATCTTCCTTCCTTCCTTCCATCCCATCTTGTTAACATAGCAGGGACTGACTCCAAGCGCTGTTCCTTGGTATGCGCTTGGTCTAAGAGCTAGATTAATTAATAAGGTTAGGCACCTGTCAGATGCGGCGCCAATCGAATCAGGCACTATATTGTGAGCTGACATGTTCGATCTGTCTTCCGTCTTATGTTTGTGCCAGAAGCGATAGCGCTAATGTGTCGCTTAAATAAATTCAATCACTAGTCTTTCCAAATGAATCACTCTGCTCTCACACACCCACCCTAACAAACCACTAGCATCTTCTGTAAAACATTAAAAAAAAAAAAACCAACATCCAGACAGATCATGGTCACGTTAACTCGGACCAATTCCAGCATGGAGAAGATCTTCGGACCGGCGTCGGCCGCAGTCGGCCCGCGCACAAATGTGCGCGGGCCGACTGTGGTCGACCCCGGCCCGGCCCGATGACCTTTTTTGTTCTGGGTAATGATAAGAGCCCGAAACAATTTGCAATCTTATCTGGAGGCAGCCATAACCTAAAAGCATACATAAAAGGTCATAGAAAACATCTGTTGGCACCAGACCCCACAGGCATTAAAGGGATTCCTTTGTTGAAGCCTTCTTATTCTAAAGTCGTGAACGAAAACCGTTTCTTTGCTATGCGGCTGCTTGTCTGTGATGTTGGACTTTACGGCTTCGAGTCGCAAGGTCCAAAATTACAGACCCACACACATGTACTGATACTTGAAATTTGTGAAGCACTGTGCTAGTGATATTACAGAAGGCCATAATATTAGTTCGGCACGACTGTAACGGCAATATTTTCAGTGTCAGATCACATAAAGAGAAACATCGCAACACTAGGTCATCACCCCCCCCCCACACACACACACACACACACACACCCTCTCTCTCTCTCTCTCTCTCTCTCTCTCTCTCTCTCTCTCTCTCTCTCTCTCTCTCTCTCTCCCCCCCCCCCCCCCCTACCTTTTGAGTATTCCTGAAGAATTTAGTACAGGCCACATCAGTCATAAAATGGACGCAACATACTTCTACGTTTGACAAACTCCGCACTAAACGCCTCTATGAGCAAGAGGAATAGATACGCATGAGCCCCCGCAAGTTGTGGGGGCTCATGAAGATCTATGTCTCTCGCAGATAATTTCAAAGTTCTGGTGCTTTAACAATGCCTAGTTAAGTTTATCTCGATTGAGAGGAAAACGACAGACAGACGACACATCACATTTCACGTTCCCACAGTTCAGAACACGATAATGAAATATCTTCTGCTACTCGTGTGCCTCGCGGCTTTGCAATGGTAAGTATTGGATGTTTTATTTCGAAACAAGCACAAAATATTTTATTAACGCATTCGAGACGTGCCACCTCCGGATACGAGGCCGCCTTTAAGCCGCGTATCCGACGGAGGCGGCAGGTTTCGAATGAGTTAATCTCAAGATTGAAAATGTCTGTCTGCATATCACAGACATAATACTATATAATAAAAAATATAATTTAAAAACATACGGGCAAAATGCACATTCTCTCTAAATAAAACCTCTCACGCTTACACACACGTACACAACTGTCAAACCGGCCGCTCCAGGTCAGCAGCTATAAAGAACTTAACATATTCTGCCCCAGGGCCGAAATCCCCAAATTTTGAAGTTGTCCTCTGATGGACTGTATTACAATTCTAGAGACAGATCGAGTATGATAGTTCAAGGGTGGCGTCAGAATAGCTTGGCGCCTATGGGCGCCAAGCTATTCTGGCACCACCCTTGAACTATCATGCTCGATCCATGTCTTGCTGTGGTGTGTCGGGGCTGAGTGAGTTAAGAACTCACGTTTTAAGTTTTAAAAAAAATGGTTTGCTTAGTCGTTCGTTCGCTGCCTGGAGAATGGTTGTTGGGGAAAAAAAGGGGGATGGGGGGTGGGGGGTGGAGTGGTGGGGTGGGGGTGGGGGTATGAGTAGAATTTTAAGTATTTCGACTGCTCCACACCACACAGAGGCAAGGAATCTTTTGTATTCTTCTCGAATCCTCGAATGATGTGCCCCTGACAACGTTGTCAGGGGCACATAACTGCTGTGGCGGAATTTGTCGCCTCTTGTTTACAGACAGCGCCGGATAGATGTTGATGTCATTGTTGTCACGTGACTGTTACAGGTCCGCCTGGGGCGCCACCTGCTGTTCTGGAGGATGCTGTCCTGACCCGCAAGTCAGTGTCGTTGCCTGCTTTGCTCACACTATCGTATGACAAGACGAAGGCCGGACATACACATGCAAACAATTATACCCGTCTCATTCACGTATTATAAACGGACGATTATTGGACGTGGGGAGACAACCAACAACATCAATAACAACAACAAAAAGCACAAGCGGCGACAAGAGTGCACACCATTGTAGATGTCAACACCGACTTGTTCAAACTCTCATAACGAAACTCGTTGAACAGTCATGACATAATAACCCCTTCACTGCCGAGAAAAAATAACACTATCCAAGTACAATAGACATAGATTCTCATGAGCACCAGCACTGAGTTGCGGAGGCTTATGATGACACCACTTTGTCTCCATGTTCCTGGGACGTCTGGGGCTGATTTGGCGTTGAAGTAACCCTTTGGCTGTCGGTACCTCATTTTGTCGCCATGCTTACTGTCGTAATAATCGCGACAAAAACCACTACCGACAGCCACAGGGTTAACACAGATTTCAGAAACACGGTCTGCGCCACTGGCAGTGAAGCGGTTAAACACATTTTCTTTTGACAATAAGTGTACACTGCTGTGTGTGAACCCTTTTCAGCCTGATACACCCACTGCTTGAAATAAATTTGAATATGATAGTTCAAGGGTGGTGCCAGAATAGCTTGGCGCCTGAGGCGCCAAGCTATTCTGGCACCACCCTTGAACTAAAAAAAAGAATGCTTGATCGATCTCCTAATATGTAATAAAGTCTTCATAGGACACTAAGCACATTTTTGTGTAAAAATCAGCCTCTGATGTAATGGGTTATTTGCCTTGGGTCAGGCTGCTGACGGGTGACCGTATAATTATTATATACTAAACCTAACTGAAAGTTGCCTTCTCCAGGGAGAGGTTTAGATTGGTAAAATACAGCCAATACAAGCGATTCTCACTGTTGTCTTGCAGCAACAAAAAATGTTCTACCCCTCTTTTTGACAATCAAGGGCGAGGAAAAGCAAAAACCATCTTTCATTTCTTCACAATTAACCTTTTGCGCAGCATTGTTGTGAGACCAATTTGTGAGAATATTGTTTATAGAAATATTGAGAGCGTCCAGCATGCTAGCCTTCATTTCTTGGAGATGATCGCATTATAATGGATGCATTGAAGTATGCTGACAGAAAATGTGCGTTGCTAGGGTATCTGCTGCGGGACAGGCTGTTGCCATGCCGGGTACACGTGTACTACCTTCGGGCAGTGCCAGCTTTCGTCATCGATCGGGAAGAGGGGGGCCTACCTGAGGTGACCATATCTCTGCCTCTGTCTCTCTGTCTCTCCCTCTTTTACAGGACAGTGTGTAAGAGAAACGAACAGCCAAAACCCATTGCGCAATGGCCATCGGGCCGACCTCGGCCGCCGTTGGCCCGCGCACGGCCGTGCGCGGGCCAACGGAGGCCGATGTCGGCCCTATGGCCTTTTGCGCATTGGGAAGGTACGCTTCCATAAACACGAATCCGATTCGAATCCGAAGTGGGTCCAAAACAGAAAAGTTCGTGCAAGTTCTTTTCATAGTGTGTTTCCGTATGAAAAGTTCGTGCAAGTTCTTTTCATAGTGTGTTTCCGTATGCCCGACGCGGAAACGAATTTGCATCCGACTTGGAACGAAAATGTCGCCAATTTTTGGAGGAAAATTGCATCACCACATCGTGTTTGGATCGTATCCGTATCAGATTCGTGCTATTGGAACCGTAGCTTACAACTGTATCTTGATTAAAATGTACGTTTCATATCACATGAACACCATCATTTCTCTCTCTCTCTCTCTCTCTCTCTCTCTCTCTCTCTCTCTCTCTCTCTCTCTCTCTCTCTCTCTCTCTCTCTCTCTCTCTCTCTCTCTCTCTCTCTCTCTCTCTCTCTCTCTCTAACAGGACAGTTTGTAAGAGAGGCGTTTCGCCTAAAACTTTATCCTATCAATAAAAAGTTTCATCATCATCATCATCTCTCTCTCTCTCTCTTTTTTTCTCTCTCTCTTTCTGTGTGTGTGTGTGTGTGTGTGTGTGTGTGTGTCATGTGTGTGTGTGTGTGTGTGTGTGTGTGTGTGTGTGTGTGTGTGTGTGTGTGTGTGTGTGTGTAAATTTAGCATATTAGTACACCAGTCCTAACGACAAACGGGAGCGACCTGCACTAATATGGTAACAGGCAGTACTGACGTTCATTTCAGTGAAAAGCGAGATTTTCACTTGAATACATTCTAAACCTCGCATTTTACTGAAATGGGCATACTGGTTTTTGCCATTGTAAGACAGCAATGTTATATGATAGTACCACGATTCTAGACTGTGATGTGTGAGAGAGGGGGAATATGAGAGTATTAGGGAATCTTCTATGGTCCTCATTTTTCTATGTTATTCGCTCACAAAAACGCACACGACCTTGCCTTTTCTTTTTCTCAAATTCCTTTCATTTTTCTCTGTAATTAGATATAGAACTGAAACGTCATTAACACTATGACTGAGAATTTAAGGGGTTAACTCAGTCATAGTGTTAATAATACTTCAAATCCCCTCCTCCCCTCCCCTCCCCCCCCCCCCCCACCCCCCCCCCCCCCCCCATGCTGATAACCCTGGAGCTATCACATACACAAACACCTCATGTCTACGCTTGTCTGAAAGACATCCACCTCTATTCAGATATACCATAAATGCGCTGCAATTATTCATTTTTATGTCCGGACTAGATTGCTCGATAAAACCGAAATCTCATATGACCACCACCCCTCACGATATGTACCGCACTCCAATCCATATTCACCAAAACCTTCTCGCCTTTCTATTTAATGTAAATCACAGACAACCCCACCCCTTTTCACAAAGAGAGGCCCGTGCTTATGTCAACATTACAAGCACTGATGAACCTGACTCGGGGTGTTTAATGTTGACTGTTATTATTTAATACACTGGAGAAACTACATGGCTGTGTTTACAAAGCACTCGAGAGAAGCTGCATGACTGTTTATACAGCACTCGAGGTGCTGGGCCCGACTGTTATTAGATACCACTTGAGAAAGTGCTGACGGAGTTTGCACCCGAGAAAACTGCTTGATCATGACCACATTCATATTCTGCACTCGAAATCAGGCATAAACAAACCGGTTTGAACAGGAACAAAACTGTTGGCGTGCCTTGGAACTAATGCGTGTTAAGATATTTTCTAGTATAAAACCAAACCCCAGAGCTAGGTACAAGTCAATCATGACACAATACTCTGCTAAGAGTGCGATTGCACAAACCTGTCTTCTTCGTAAGCGGCTGTGTTATCGTCAGGCAAGAGTGGCTCGTTTTAAAGAAGAATTGGAGAAACTGAATGATGATGTACAGGATTTAAAAGCAAGCTTAAATAACACTGAAGAAGAGATGAAACCTATTTGTGATGCAATAATTGTGTATGAGAATGAAAAAAACTTACAGTCATTGTCAGCCATGATAAAACAATATGGCAACCTTGAGGGAAAGGCAGAAAAAATTAGAAAAGTCATTCTTCAAAAGGAGCTAAAGGCAAGATTGAAAGAAAAAGATATACAGATGAATGAAATGGTTGCAAATAATATTTCTGACAAAATGGGTAAAATAGAAAATGAAAACCCTTTACTTCGAAAATTGCATCAAATTATTCATATAAAGAAACAAGAAAAAGCAGCAGCAGAAGCAGCAGCAGCAAGTGGAAGCAAAGCATAAATAACGGAGTAGTTCCACAGCCGCTTACGAAGAATAAGCGGCTTACATTTGCTCTCGGCTTTTGTACATACCATCAAATTTTACACACCACAGAATATTTTTATCTTAGTGTGGTGTGTTGGAAATTCACTTTCACGTGATATGCGTTTTTACGCAGCCCGGGAGTGTCATGTTCGAGTGTTTTTCCTAGGGATGTACCACAGCTCAGCACACAGACACACACAAAACTACATCCGAGAGCAATGAGCAATACATACACCTGTTCGGCTTTGACATGTGGTCTTTGGTACAAAATAGGTGACCACTAAAAATTTTTCATCTTCTTTGAGCTGTCAAAGGTTTCTGACCTTTCTGATGAGACTAATTAAGTCGAAACAGCTCCTCGTTTCAAAGGTAAGTGCTTTTTTATTTCACTTATTATTAAAAATATATTTTATTATAAAATGAACACAGATGAACTGCTATTATTAAATGATATTGGCGCTGTAGAAAACATAGACTTAGATTCGAAGCGGGAACGACTTTTATCTGTAGTGATTTCTGGTCATTCCAAATCTTATCTTGGAAAGCTATATTCAACCGAAGATATACAATCCCTCACGGCTGCTGATTTATTTAAACTTCATTTTAAATATGAACAACACATGGCTTCACTAATGACCCGTGATTTGAGCAAATCAATTGTCTGCTTATATTCAAAAGCTGTGAGTTATGCCCTTCCTGTAGACATTGAAAATCTCACAAATGACCTCGAGAGTAACCCCATTGTAACGAGTGCAATTGGTAAATTAGCTTGCCTTTTATTCTACAGGTTCGGTAATTTGCTTGCTCCACTGGTAACATTAATTGTAACTAGCAGTCATATCGATTTCACGAAATTAAATTTTTTTGCTGATAAAAATGGACGACCAACAGACGACCCCCCAAACGACCCCACAGATGAACCCTGCCCCAGACCCTGCCCAGACTCAGATTCACACAGTGACAAAAATTAAAAACCCAGGCAGAATTCAGTCTGGTAAACGTTTAGCCGAATGGAACAAGCAGAAAAAGTTACAGCTACAGGCGCTAACAGAAAAGGCTCATGTAAGTGACCCGCCGTCAACACCGCCGGTAGGACCGGTAGGACCGTCAGGACTGGCACCCCTGTCACACCCACATCAAAGTGAAAGACCTTCAACCCAGTCTAATTCTGAAACAGCAAGATATGCAGTTGCCGCATTTGTTGTCGGATCTGGTTTTGTAGCTTACCAATTATACAAAAAATACAAGCCACACACTCGTACAGTGACCAAAAAATTAAACACTCCATCATCAAAAACAGAAGTCGCCACATTACCAACAATACCCAAAGTTGTCGACCCATTTCATATGCAGTAATAAATTTATTATTTTAATTTTTTCTTGCCTAAGAAATGAATGACTCAAAGAATTTAATGAATCTTGTGTATCACTCTGCAGTAATCAGTGCATTAGCAGTAACGTTTTCTATGCTGGGAAAAAATCTACTCAAAATGAAATCACCAGACCTCAGTAGACTCGATTTCGAAGACAGCGCTAAGCTAATTGTAGTTGTAACAGCGTCAATCGCCACGAAAGACCTTCTTGTTAAACAGGGAATTATTCCCGAAAATGTTTCTATGTAAATAAAAATAAATATGGCGACGATAGCTATTATGGTGGGAGGAGCGATGGTCAACGCTCTGGCGTTTAGCGGCTCTAATTATCTCTTTTCTAAAATGGGTAGAGAACAATCTGCAGAAGAAATAAAGCGTCATAATGAAGCGTCAGAAAAATTAGCACAAGCTCAACAGGATTACGAAAAGAATAGAATTGAGAAACTTGATTTCATCAATGAAAAACTCAGGCTAGAAGGTCACGCACAACATACGTTTTCAAATACAGACGACGCAATCCGTGAGTATTTTTTAGTCACGGGTGAAGACATGTCTATCCCAAAACCGAATCTAAGTGACTACTATCAACCAAGCCCAGAACAAAGAAACGGGGAGATAATCTTTGTTCTAGTGGGAATGATATTTGTTTATTTTACTGGAGTTTTCATTGCTAAAAAAAATGGCAGCCGAAAATAAACTATCGAAAATATATTACTCACCATCAGGGTATTATAAAGGAGCAACCGCTATTCAGAAATTACATGCCGCTGTGGGCGGAGATATAACACTCAATCAGGTCAAGCAATGGTTACAGAGACAGGCAATTTGGCAAATTTATTTACCTGCTCCAAGAAAGATATCTAGACCCCATTTTGAGAACACAACACCTAATGACACGCACCAAATGGACCTCCTGTTTCTTCCGCATGACACAATAAGAAAGAAACGATACAAGTACGCTTTGACTGTTGTAGACATTGCTTCAAGGTATAAAGACGCTGAACCCATATCTGACAAAACAGCCAGTACAGTTGCTACTGCTTTATCAAAAATATATGGTCGAGGCCCTTTAAGATACCCCAGACTAGTGCAGGTCGATGATGGATCAGAATTTAAGGGCGCAGTTAATCAGTTATTTGCGAAGCATGGCGTACTGGTCAGACGTGGTATTCCAGGTGTACACAGATCGCAGGCAATTGTTGAAAACTTTAACAAACAGTTATCAGAAAGACTTTTCAGTTACCAGTATTCTAAGGAACTCATGCATGACACCCGTAACACGGAGTGGGTACAAAGGTTACCACATGTGATAAAAGCAATGAACAATGAAGGCCATCCAAAACCTGCTGATGCTATTAAATTGAAAACAATTACAGAGCCAAAAACAGCCCCAACCCCAGCACCAGACACAAGTTTATTTACTAAACAGGTGAGATATTTATATCAACCAGGGGAAGCTGAGAATGACATCAGGCGCAGGTCAACAGACCCCATATGGTCAACATCCGTTCATAATATAAAAAAAATAATTCCCGGCGCAGACGCAACAATATATTACCTGTATGACCCTGCCCCACAGAGGGCATTTGTCAGAGAAGAATTACAGATTATTCCCCCAGACACCGTTACTCATTTCAGTAACTAAGTCGTCAATTAATTCATCAACCAGTTCATCACAAATGTCTTCAGATAACTTGAGCCTATAATGTCCAGGTGCATAAGCTTTTTCCTTAGTGTGAAACACTCTTTTCGTGTCTCCAACTGCAAGTGATTTCTTATGTGTTTGAATTATTTCAAGATTATGTTTGTTTGATCTCAGTGACTTGTTTGGATAATCAGGCATTAATGCACCATCTAACACTTGCTTGTAATGTTCATGACGAATGTCTTTATTTTTTATCGCTGTTTTCTTGATACCTTTGGCTTTTGACTGACTTCCCTTTTGGTGCAGTATAGAATACATTTTGGATCTCAGTCCAACGTACTCAACTATTGGCACACCATTCAGTTCATCCTTAAACTTACCAGGCACTTTTTTATTTTGTGTGCTGTACAGTGGATGATCTTTAGGGTAGTCAGACGTGTCATACATGTGTAACTCTGTTTTCATGTCTTCATAAAAGTCTTCAGTACACACATCAATGATCATAGAGTCAGTGTCAGTGTATAACAATCGACAGTCAGGATACTTTGGTTTGAAGTAATCATAATAAAATTCAAGCATCACCAGTTTTGACAATTCAAGAATTGCCATACCAATAAATACTGGCTTGTCCAGTTTAACAATCTTTTTTTTGAGTGACACTGCATACAATGATGAATGAAACTCTTTGTACCCTGTGTATTGTGGCTTGCCTGTAAGTTTAATTGCACCCGATTCAGTTGTAACAAGTCTCACATCTTTTCTGTGATGAGGATTTTCCATCGTCTTGCCAAAACAGGCATTGTTCATAAGCTTAAAGAAGTCTTTGTCAAATGCAGTGTTGCCGTCTCTGGCACGAAGGGTTGTGTTCTTCATTATGTAATCTTTCATGAAAGCACTCTGATCAAATTGAATTCCTCTGTGAACTTTCTTTAGTACTAACCCGTGTCTGATGTAAAACTGCAACAAGCGGTAGTGACAAACGTAATTGAATTTGTCATTTAGATTCGGTACAAGTTTAGTGTCTTCTTTTTTCCCCATCATACTCATTTTCTCAACAGCCAACGGATAATCATTATGGTAATCATGTAGGTGGTGTGGGTACTCCAGGTCGACTTCAAAGATCCAACCCTTCGCGTCGTTTCGGTCAAGATTCATAATATTGTTAGTTAACCCTGTGTCTGTTACATCATACTGTGACAAATCATACAGACAAAAGTTTTTTAAGGGCAATAATTCACACATCGCGAACCCATAAAGGTTATTAGCGTCCAAATACGTAATGAATGACCTTGACCCCGGGCTTGAGGGGTCAAAGTCCGGACTGTCCAAATATTTATTGTTGGCTCTGGCGTAATTGTTCGATGCAATACTAATGCCTCCCCTCAATCCGCGTTCCACCATTTCACCCATCGTACGATCAGACAACAGGTCTATAAATATCTTACTAGATTTTAAAAATGCATCCCATGTCATGCCAGGACTAGTTATGTAACAAGCAGGGTCAAGTCTGTAGTGTAACAAACCCTTCTCACGGTAACTTTCAAATACGTCTGCTAGCAAACAAACGTCAGCTTTCAAGTACTGGTCGTGATAGTCACCAATTGTCTGACATCCTAACTTCCCCCACGCATCAAGAGCATGTTGATATTCAGAGTCAGAAATACCTTTTCCAGTTAGTGTAGAATAAAATTTCTCTTTTGGTGGCAGTCTTGTTTCCTCAAACACAACCCAGTGATCAATGTACTCATATGGATAGACACCTTTCTTAATCAAGTCTGGCTCAAAATATTTACTTGTTATTGGATACTCAGTCAGTCCTTCTGCCAGACTAGCAAGACCTAAAGACAAATGTTGCATGGAGTCATAAAATGCTAATTTATCCAACCTAAAAGTCAAGTACTTCTCAGTTGTCTGGGCAATACAACTTATGTTTTTGTAAGACTCATCTACAGCCTGCATGATGATGTGTGAATCATATCCTTTAAGATTGTGGAAAAAGATTGGTAACTTGTATGTCTTAGGATCTATTTTTAATAACAAGTTACAATTGTTATGTGCAGCTCCTCTGTAACGCCCAGTTATGTGATCGTGGTCACGAACTTTATCACCACCTAAAGGTTGTTCACAAATCCAACACGTCTCAGCTGTATCAAATTTCAGTTTGTCTTCTTCTGTCATCACCAAAGGCATCTGACATGTTGTGAGATACTGTACTACCTGACTATACAGATGTCTCATTTCTGTTAAAAACAGACATGCTGCATTTTCACCTCTGTAGATAACAGGCTCTGAATGAAGACCGTCTGACCTAACAATAATGTATCCAAAAGAACACACCACTTGGTCACTTAGTTTTATAGTCTTTGGTAATGACTCTGGAACAGGACCTTCAAATTGAACAACCAATGATTCGAAATCAGCGTATACTACAAACGGCAATTTTTGCTGATTCCCATAGTTCTTAAAATACACTTGACTACCAGGATCTGGGTACTTAAGTACAGTTTGTATGTCATCAGCTGACCTGCAGTGTAGAACGTGTTTGTGCGCTACGTTTATGGAGGAGAATCTCTGTAAACATCTCTTGCACACTTCCTGTTTCCCATTGTGTTTTGTTGTATGTCCGTGAATTAGACGTGACATATTCCTGATAATTGTGTAGTGGAAGTTATTGTCATCGCCGATTAGCAACATGTCAACATGTTTATCTTCTGACTGACCGTAGGTTGGGGCAATTGGGGATACTCTAATTGGCTGTAACTTGTTTTCAGATTTATTATCCCACACATACACATTCACAGATATACCAGGATTTAGTTTTTCAAACAAGTCTATGTCTTCTATTTTAACAGGGAACTCAATGCCACTAAAGTTGAGTTCATTTACAAATTTGATGTAGTTAGATACGCGATCAGGTCTTGACCTCACAAAGTGTAGTTTAGCTAGTACACACCACATGAAACAGAAATTGTCATTGTTCTGTATGTTGACAACTGCCTTCTTGTTCGAAACTTCTGTTGGCAGTGGCAACCATGATTTACCTAATATAGGATGATACCTAGACTGCTTTAATTGTAGTTCATGTACATGTCCTTCGTGCCAGCCAGACCCCTTCATTTTTGCACTGTCAATCGCCTGGAGAAAGTCTGGTAATAGTCTGTCTCTAAACACGTTCTCTACCTCCGGTTCTCTTCTTGTGTTAACAGTGTGTTGTCTTGTTGATATATACGATACAATCACCTCACCGTCTACTCTAGTGAATTCTATTTTTGCAACAATTTGAATCTTAACACTGCCTGTAAGAAGATTTTGTTGTATGACAGAAAAAGAGTTTTTTATTGATTCGTAAACATTATTAGTATTTGATATAGGTAAGTTTGTTGTGTGAAACACGTTTCTTAAACTAGATGAGCCAGGGTTTTGAACATTGTCCGTCATTTTTATTTGACCGACAAAATAATAAATGAAAAAATATTAACGTTAACTCTGCTGGCTCACCTTGTGTAATTCCACTTTATTAACTGCAACACTGTCAATATAAACATTTAGTTTGCGTAGTTGTTTAAATATGCTATAACAAACTTCCCCTAACCAGCCATAGTTGGTATCAACAACTTTAAAAGTAGGTGTCTTTAAATCAACTGTCATGTGCTCCACATTTGGATGCTCATCGACATAAACCAAAGTCACACTATATGAAACATATATTTCTGATGGTGTTGAAAGGCTTATGTAAGTCTGTTTGGGTGATATTAAGTCAGTAAAGTGCATAACATCTTTGAAAAGGTGTGTGAGATCAAGCACCTGTATGATTTGTCCGTCTGTCATTTTTATTGGACAAACAAAAGAATAAATTAATTTACATCAATTTACCAACCCATACCCTGTGGGCTGATCTGTCTTTAAAATGAGCTTTAGATGCTTAGTTGATTTCAGTTTATTTTTTACATCATCTCGTTCATGCTTATTTGGGATGACATCGTTCTCTCTGAGACAGTCTTCGAAGCTGTCACGATCTTTACAGTAAAACAAACAGATAAACTTTAACTGTTCTCGAAAATCTTTCAGTACAGCATTATATTTCTGAGTGAGAATCCATACACTAACATTTGCATGTCTGCCACTGAAAGCAAGTTCTGCTAAAGTGTTTCTCTTCTTGACAATGTCTTTCTCTGCAGAACAGTCATCAACAATAAACAATGTTGACTGTCCTTCAAATTGCTTGTAAAAATATTGTAGGTAGTCATTCAGTTTTTTCTCAGGGTCGACTAAGTATATGTTGCTGTCAGTCCAAATGAATAAACGGTTGTGATAAGCTTTGTTGTGTTTGATTGTAGGACAAAATATTACAATGTTTTCAAAGTGGTGTATGTATCTTGTTTGTAATAAGTCAAGTACGAATTGAGTTTTCCCACACCCTGTCGCACCAACAAATAAGCCACAGTGTGGGTCGAGTGTCATTAAGCTCCGGTTCATTTTAATACACAATATAATTTTAATATATGTGACCACTCAGTCTGCTTTCTGCAATATTGAGTTGTGCGTCATATATCAGGTACAAATATATGTTTATGGCTGCAGCAGTTTCAACCTTCTTTTGTATCTGAATTGTTATTCCATCACTACCATTCTCGACAGTTCGTCCTGACCCATGAAGATAATCGTCATCTGTACTACGAAGGTCTAGCCACAGTGCATACTTGTTTGTAAGGTATTGTCCGATCCTAACATCATACAGATGTAGATCTTTGCACGCAATGTTTGCAGGTTTATCTCTAATCCTTCCACCCGCAAAATACTTTGTGGTTTCGTCATAGTGTTGATAAGGCAGCATTCCTGAAGCGTACACTTGATTAGGGCGGCCTTCGATTGTGCAGGACAAATGTGTAATCTTAGGATTGTAGAATTTTTCTGAATCTCTTTTGTATGGACTCACCGGTTCAACAAACAACATAAGAATACCTTTCAGTGACCTGGCTGGTGTGTTTAAGTTTAAGTTCCACATTGGGTCACTCTTGTCTTTGGGAATTAAACTATGTCTAATCACCCTGTCATAATAAATTGGAAGTCTTGACTGGTACTGATTTTGTATGAGTCTGGCTAGTTCAATATGTGTGACAATTTCATATTCCAAGGAAATGTTAGAGATCTTGTATGTTGCATCTGTGGCAGATGATTTTATAACTTTGGAGTAGTCATTGAAAGTTAGTTCAAAGCTCAGACGGTCATTCAGTGCCCCTTGGTAATAAGGCAAATGAGCTGTGAGGATTTCAAACTCAAGTGGAATGTAAAATCTGGTTCCATATGTTTCTGCTATAATAACTTCCTTTGGTACCCCAGTAGTTACCTTATCTGCTGCATTGATTCGAAGTTTACCAACATTATCAGACTGTATACCTTGGTAAATACGATCCTCTCGTTCTTCTCTTGTGAGCCAAAGATCTTTGTAACAGTAAAATACATCTGAGTCGTCAAGACTAAACACTTCCTGTCCTTCAAGTTTTACTTTAATAGTTCTAACAATTGCTCTGCCAAGATTGTCAACCAGTGTTCTGTTTATGTCTGCGTCTGATGATAGTTCAATATTAAATGCAAGGCGTGCAGTGCCAGGAACAATAACGTCACTGGGACCTAGGTTTGGAAACTTTACTGTAAGCGTTTGGTTCTGGTCTATGGTACTTGGATTGTTCGTGATGACTATCGATTGTCTTATGCCCTTAACACCCAGGGGTTCACGTAGTTTTCTGTATGGGTCTAACTTTGATCCGTAAGACTGTGTCATTTTTATTATGCACAATAAAAAATAATAAATTAATAAAACAATGGCAGCGGGAGGATTTAATCATGAAGATTTTAAAATGGATGACATGGATGTCTCAGATACCAGTATCACAGATATGACTGGAATGGTAACTACTTCTCCTTTGTATCACGAACTGCTAAAAGACAAAGTAAACTCATTTTATGAAAGTGTTGGAGCGCGCCCAGATGTCTTGGATCCTAACCAGTTTGAATACGAAAAAGGACATTTATTTGTAAATACAGACAGAGGGAAAATATATCTAACACATAAAAACAATTCTTCTAAGTTTAGAGCTTTAAGTACAATTAAAGGTGAAGTCGGTGGTAACTCTGGGTTGGCAAGGTACCTTGGAATTGGAGGGTCTCCTGTCACTCCAAGACTGGTTAGTGTGCTTCACGACACGCAAACAAAGTTGCCAACAGAGCAAGAGATTGAAATGGCACCAGTAACAAGCCTACCAGAAATAGCAAACACTGTGATACAAGAAACTTCATTTACTGAAGGTCAATTAAATGATGCTATGAAAACAATAGATGATCCACCTTTGTCAATGAGGGAGATTATGGGATTGGATAAATCACTGCAGACAATAAGAGGTGAGATGGTCAATAATCTTGCCAAACTGGGAGAGCTTGATAAACACATTGAACGTGAAAAAGAGAAACTGGCTACAGCAGACAATGGGAATCTTGACACAGAAATGAAAGAAAGAATTCAACACAGATTAAATGATTTGCAGATAGAAAGATCAGGACGGTTAGAAACAATTAGTATTGGAAGACAAAAACTTAAAACCCAAGTTAACAGAATTAGAGAAACTATTCAGAAAATACTTCACGAAGACACTACTCTGGCTGAGAGACTAAAAACACTTTTCAGAGAACAGGGTATTACAATTGCTAGTTTAATTACAGCTCTTGGGTTTATTATCAGCACTGTAGTGCTGGCTGTCTCCGGTGCTGGGGTTGGTGGGGGTGCACCGCCACCCCCGGGCCCACCGGCTCCCACAGATCCAAAAGATTTACAGTCGTGGGTAAAGAAACAGTTGTCTCACATATCAGACTTGCTTAAGAAATTGGCTCTGAAAGCAGTAGACACGTTGCCTGGCATTTTAGGCTCTGTTGTCAGCTGGTTGATTAGTACAGCGGCAAAGGTAGTTGGGTTTATGGCAGAGCATGTGTGGGTATTTTTGGTGACAGTAGGAGGGTTAATGGTGGGTTATTTAATGAAACAGATAAAGAAGTAATACTCCTAGTCCTGTTAATCCTATTACTAATGCAGTTCGTTCTGACTCATGTGTGTCAGGGGTTGTTACTGACTGTATGGGTACCAGTGGTGGGGCAGGGGAAGTAACCACCTGTAATGATTTTAATGACAGTACAGGCGCAGTTGTTCCTCCTAAGTTTACAGTTTTATTGAGACCTAGTTTTTGACCAACACCTGCAACAATGATTTCATTATTATAATTTGTTATTGTACCCATTTGGAGTTGAAGATCAGATGGTAACATGTATAACCCGACGCCAACTACAAAGTCAACTTTTGATCTAGCATATCTGAGTACGTCTTGGTAGCGTTGTATGCTTGATGGGAGATCAACTGATGAATTTATTGAATCTTCAAGATTAGCGAGAAACTGTTTTTGAGATTCAAATATACCACTTCCATTCAAAATATTCGATTTTGTTAGTGATTGTGCTCCTAGTATACACCAGACATATGTTCTGATAGACTCATTGACGCGCTCGACTCCTGCTTGAGTAAACCCGTCAGATTTATCTAAAATAAATGTGGTCCACGCATTAGACTGTTTCTGCTCTATTGATCCTAACCAGACTTGTGATTTTGATGAGAATGAAGTGTAACCGGGGTAATAATCTTGAGGGTATTGTCTGTGACTCATAGCGTAATAAAGTGTACCCATGCCTTTGTGATCATCAAGTTTTTGTGTGAAGTCATACTTAGTGCCAGGGTTAATGTTAAATTCATTACAGATGCGTTCAAATGCTTTCATATCCATGGGGTTGTTATACCTGTTGAAACTGGATTCAGTTGGTAATGGTGTATGCAGTTCTGACAGTATACGTCTAAGCTGGTAATAAACATGGAAACGATACACAGATCTAATCAGTTTGTTTGAGTGATTCAAATGATCTGTGAATGAAACACCACAGCCTGTAGTAGAACATAGTATGGCAAAATTGAGTTGGTTTTGAAACATCTGTAGTGGACTTGAAGACCACTTTCTTGCAGTTGAGTCATCTGTTATTGGAGGGTTTAGGTAATGGTCAAACGGATTCGGTACTTTGACTTGAAATAAATCTTGTACGCTTGCGTCAGACACAGCTATGTCGAGTTGATTTAGTTGAATTATTTTCTGTTCATAAGTAGGTGCGACATTATATTTGGCATTCACATTAAATTGAAATGCGTTTGTAGTGGTGATGGTTGGTGATTTAAATTCCATCCTTTTTTATATGAGATAATAAAAATGTTTATTACCTTAACAAATCTTGACACAAGCAAACCAGTGTGGTTAACTAATGGGATTGATAATCGAGATGGTAGCAAGGCTGCAGCTATCCATGAAATGTTCTATACAGTAAAATGGTTTAATGTAGAAGATAATATATATAATAAAGTAATTTTTGATGGTAAGACTGAAGCTATACCACCTGGGTATTATGACTTTTGTACTATAGCTGAATGGTTTCAAAGTAATTTTAAAATTAAAGCAACTTTAAATCCAGCTAACCTACTTGTTACATTAGAATCTCCGACACAAGATTGGTTAAGGATCTCAGATAGATTTGCATATTTACTTGGATTTTATATTGACGAAGATTGGTGGAGATCAGATAATTTAGATGAATTTAAGTTTGGTATTATAACAATGAAGACCAAAAAACTAAAAATAACTGGAAAACGTCCTGTCAATTTGTCAGTACACACAGTATTAAATGTTCATTTGAAAGAACTAAACACATCTGAGAATGTTCACAATGGAAAGCCTTCAACTTTGTTGAGATGTTTACCTACTGGAACTGCTCCGTATTGTGAAAGTGTGGTTGTTAGATTTCCTAATTTGCAGTTTAAGAAATTAGGTTCTAGTTTCTTTGAGTCACTGAGTATATCTGTAACTAATCAGGATGACAAACCAGTTCTTATGCATGATTTTAGTGTTGTGTTGGAAATTAAATAATTTTATTTTTGTTTATAAAAAATGAGTGGTGGTCCAAAGCCGAGAATCATACCAGTTGCGTGTCCGGTAACAGAGTTGAAAGATTTGGCAGACGTACAGGATTTTGAGAAGGAGGGAGATATTGGAGAAATATATGGTTTTGAACTTGATTCAAATGGCATGTACAAGAGGAAAGTAATTGTTGACATGAAAGACGGTGAAAAACAGATTCCTAAACTTGGTCAGCTGCGTGATGTTACTGTACCTACTCCACCTGTAAATAATGCGCCTTACAACTTAATACATGTGGGAAATAAGTGGGTGGTTTCACCTGTGCCTGTTCCACCACCCACAATTGACTGGGACATAAAGTTGGAATTTATTAGTCCTTATGTATACACTGATGACGAAGGTGCCTTAGTGTTTAGGAAGGTTGTTAATTCTGGGCCGCTTATTGTAAGTCTTGTTCCAAGCTTTGCCCCAGACAACAATAGCAGAGAAAAACTGAAAGTTGAAAATTATGAGAGACGGCGGTATCTTCTTACAACTAGAAAGGGTAGATCAGATACTTCTGTTGTGTTTATGCCAGCAAGCTTAGTCGTGGCTAGAGAAGCGGCAATAGTATTTGAAATTATCATGAAATCAGTAACTACTGCTAAAGAGGCTCAAATTGCACAGGGAATTAAACTTACATGGGATGAAACAGTAACAGAATCATCAAAGGTCTTTATTGCCATTACAAAAAATAATGATGTTATTAATGTTTCGAGCAGTGTTCCAGCTGTCAAGGTGGTGGTCGACAAAACAACTTTTGTTCGTCTAACTTACATAAACCTTGAACACATTGATCTTGTTGCATTTTATTATGCCAGCAAATTGTATACTTTTGAAGAGTTGCAAAATGTAATTGCTGATTAAATAAAAAAAAATATTTGTGAATAAAAAAAATGGTAAACTTCTATCCGCAACTACCAACGCTTGATCCGACTGAAACAAATGTGATGACTAAAACAACGCTTGCGCCTGATCCACATATGCCAATTGCTTCAGATAAAACATTACAGGCAGATGCATTCAGATTAAATAATATTACAGAAGCTTTGAAATATTTGGAGAGTGAGGAGGCTAAGTACTCACGGTGCAAAAGGAGGTATAAGTCAGTATTTAATTCTGTTCAAAACACTTCTATGGCTATTGGTGCAGTTTCAGCTTCATGTTCTGTAGGG
>BTPG01000002.1:309067194-309074694 GCA_036245525.1 Semisulcospira habei
AGTCTATCGGGCTCCACTTGACAAAAGGAGTACAAGCTACTAAGCACGCCGAAATCTGAGTGAGGTATTAGTAGGATTGTTTACACTCCAACACAATATGACGAGGAAAAGGACACTCGGTCTGCCCTTTGACACCATCATCAGGTAACATCATCAATATGCTGGTCTGTGATTTAGGACCTTACGACCGAAGGCCGTAAGTCCTAAATCACAGACCAGCACACTGACATTTGGCTTGTATGGAGTCAGTTTGGGCGAGGCAGTTGTTTGCTGAGGAAAAACCCAAGCTGAAAGTGCAATCGTGGTAAAACCCCACACTTTCCCAGTCAGCACAAAGCCTCTGTCGGCCCCCGACAGCGGCCCGAGGGTCTCTGGCTTATTTGGTTGTTGCGTCTTGAGATAAGGAGACAGGGGCGGAGCGGATCTGGGGTTGGGGTTGGGTGAGGGGTTCCTGGGGCTCCCCCCTCCCCATCCTCCCCCTCCCACCCCGCCTCTCCGAGACCAAATTTTTAACTTGCTATAACAAAGTCCCCCACCCCATATGCCCACCCTCCCAGCCCCCTTCCGCCCCGTTGTTTGATTTTTCGGCCACTGGAAGCAAGGTCTGGCGTCAGGAGGCCTTTTGTGTCAGGGCGAAGGTCCCACACAAAAAGTTGGAAACTCTCTTCCCCCCCCCCCTCCCCCTTTCCACCCCCCTCACCCCCTCGAGCCCTCCAGGTAACTGATCCGCCCCTCTTGACATTGGGAAATCTCTTGCCTACATAGTCGCCAGGTCCACCGGTTGAGGCCATTGTCATTTAGAGATCTCGCATTCGATTGTTATCGTCCCAATGAAGATCCTGCTGTGTCTCAGTGTTGTCGCCTTGGCCAAGTGAGTATTTGCTATGGATGACATGTAATTTTCTTTTTTCGTACTAAAGAATAACGTTTCCTGTATATCAATAGAACGACACATTTGAAATGCAAATAGAAAATGTTAAAATTAAAAATAAATTGCAGAAACTGTTTTCCTGTACATTGCAAGATGCGTATTTGTTTTGTTGAACAGTCAGCAAACTGTCAAACTCCTATGACAGCTTTTCTATAACCAAAATATCCTCGGCCTCGAGCCGCTCTCGATCCGAGCTGCCGGAACAGAAACAGAAACTACACGCACGAAACAACAAATAAACTATATCTAAAAAGAAATTAAACAACCTTGCAATAAATCAAACGGTCAAGACGGCAACAAACCGACCATCTCACCAATCAACCGACCGATCCGCGACCGATCGACTGACCGACAAAGCAGACAACCAGCCAACTAACCAACCAACCAAATAACCAAACAAAAAACCAAACAACAAACAACCACCCCAATGGCAAAATGTCTTCGGGCCCACGACAGCCGCAGTGGGCCCGCGCACGGGTGTGCGCGGACCCACTGCGGCCGTCGTGGGCCCGACGACCGTTGCTTACTGGGCAGCTAACCAAACAAACAATCCAATAAGGCAGTCCAGGCGATTACATTTCAAGACTGTAACCCATGCCACTTCCATGTGTGTTGACGGCAGACTGGCTGCTGGACAGGTGCAGTGTGACACCACACACGAGTGTGAGACTGGACAGACATGCTGCAAGCTCAAATCCGGCGAGTGGGGATGCTGCCCGGCGCCAGAGGTAAGGTGTAACCCCATCACTGCCAGCTGCAAGAAGCATATAACCTCACGAGCCCCCGCAACTGCGGGGGCTAATGAGGGTCCATAGGGCTCTTCCTGGCTCTAGTTTCTGAGGCCAAAGTACACAGTGGGCATCCCCTGCAGTCCCATCTGTTACAATGTCCTAGCCTTAGTCTGTCCCAGTCATCCCCTCAATTTTTCAATCCGCTAAACAACACTACCGCCCACTCATGCTGCACATTTGCCACGCACAAAATCCAATGAAAAATAAGGCCATCAAAAGTCTCATTTCCTGGCTATCAACATGATTCTGTACCTAACCCTACACCCAAGCGCAGCCAAAACTGGTACACACCTCAAATCACCATCCCCTTGGCAACTCAAACTAGGACAAAAAGAGTCCGCTGGTTAGGCTGGTATGAATCAAAGCACCAAACATATCTCTACTCATCTATCAAGAGATTTTAAGCAAATTCCAGCATGCTACCTCTGTACCCAAAGAAGGCAAACGTGTTTTTTTTTTTTTTTAAACACCGGTCCTCTTACTGCCTCACCTACCTTATTTGAATATGTAACATGACCTGTCAGAGAAACTCTCTCACCTGAACACCATTCAATCTGCCATCAGTGCAATCCTTAGACACTAGCTAAGTCAAACCCAAAGTGACACCATTGAATGTTGCTGCATCTGTATGTTATGAGCGTCGTGTAGCGCGTCGTTGTGGCGTTCACTATGCTGCTTATGTTTTGGATCATGCATATCTGATGCCATGAAAAACAGACTAGATATGGTCAGAATACCTCCACAATTAGCAGATACATCATGTAATATATCTGATTCTCAGAAACGTTGCATTTGAGGCACAGACACATGAAAGTTTGTTTTTTTTTTTTCATATTTTTTCATTACCAACCCCCTTACTTTTTTTGTTTTTCCAAGTTTACATACACATGCAATACAGTCAAACTGACTCCCGATGGGCTGAACATCTAAAAAAGGTTACCATAACACTGACATTGATGAAAAATGAGATTTCAGTGTATCTCAGGGCAGCCAATAAGACAACACCCAGGCATCCTCATTGACCGTGTTGTCTGGTGACAGCAAGCAGGAAGAGGCCTGCAACCAGCTGCCATGCTCTATATGCTGCTTGCAATCTTTTTCTCAGGCAAAAAGAGTCATGAAACAGCTGTGGGATTTAAACATTAAGTCTATTGAGCTATCCCACGTGTTGGGTTTCAGTTCGCGGCGCTTTGAGTCGATTTGCACAAAACAGCCAAAACTATGCTATGCGGGACACACCCCATAACCAAACAAGTGTCTGGAGTGCTTATTTGGGAGTTAGCAGAGAAAAATGGTTATGTACAGTTCATTTTTATATAGAACACATTTGTCAGAGTCTCAAAACACCTGAACTCTTGTTGCAAATGCAGCAAGAATGTGTGTGTCAAACCTGTGAACACTCCTGTAAAAGCCTGTACCAGTGGCCGCAGCTGCTGCTCCCATAACAACGCACTCAAATGAGCTTGACGCAGTGTAAAAGTGCTTGTGTTCGGCTCAGAATAGACACCAGAGACATCCCTCATGACAGTTACAGCAGAATGACACTTCAGATGCAGCCTATGTTGTATCATGCAAAATAACTTCTGCATGTCACATTCTTTTGGCGGCTCAGATTTCAGTCACTCTGAGGTCAGCTGTCTGATGAAACGAACCTGCTGACATTGTTTCATTGTAGTTTTGATCTTAACCTTTGACCTCCCCCCGGCCCCTCCATCCCCCCCCCCCCCCACTACCCCACAACTTTAATAACTGAATGAGTGCATCTTTTTTCCATAATTTAGCAAACTGAATGCCCCAAACCTCATGCATTTCAAGGTCAAAGATCACAGTTCAAGGTCGAAGGTCAGACTCATGACTACCTGTAAGAAAAAAAATAAATGAACAAACACACTAAACATGGCCCACAGTACAGGTAAAGAGGGTGTTGCGACGCAAAACATGCAAAAAATACCTATAAAACTGCAAGCAAAGCGATTTTGGGGGGTAAATTTTAAATTAAAAAAAAAAATGATTTTCTCAGTTTTCAAACTGCATAACTCCAAACTCAATGATATGGTTACATTTAACCACATTCTGGTTTATGTCACATGTGGCATGTGGTGCCTCTGACATAGCCTTGTTCCTTGGCTGGTATTTTTGGCGTTGAATTTACGATGGTTGCAGTGAGAACCGCAAGTTGTGTCTTTAAAGGCTTTTTACATTCCTTCAACACCTCTGATGAGTAGGCCTACCTGAATCTCAGTGAGGATGTCAACATGGCCGCACCGGTCATGCCAGCGGAAGGCCATCTTGCTAAAAGAGGGCGACCACTCTTTCGACAAAACAGTGTCTTAACCCCCTTCCCTGCCAGTGGACGCAGATTGGTTTCCGGCAACGGAACACAGTGCCGTTTCCGTACTGTTCAGTCCCAGTCATCCCCTAATATTTCTATCCCCTAAAATACACCACCGCCTTCCAGCTGCACATTTGCCATGCACAAAATACCAATGAAATACCACCACATTGACAGTCTCATTTCTTGGCATGAACCTGATTCCTTACCAACCCCACACCCAAGCACAGCTGAAATCAGCGTTCCCCTCAAATCACTACGTCGACGGCAACTCAACATAGGCCCACAATTGTCCACTGGATAAGCTCAGGATGGTATGAATCAAAGCACCAAACATGTCTCCTCTTATCTAACCAGAAATTTCCAGCAAATTCCAACATTCAGCCCTACTACAAATTCACAAACAAGGCAAAAAGTTATTTTTAAAAACACCGTTCCTTGCACTGCCTGAACTGCCCAATTTAAATATGTAACATGATCTGGAACTGATGCCAGCGGGAGGCCATCTTGCTTAACCCCCTTGCCTGCCAGTGGACGCGGATTGGTTCAGTTCCGAACTGAAGTCATTGTTCACTCAGCGTCAAAGAATCCCAACGGTCCAAGGAAAATCAAAACGCAGATGCCAGCAAGAGACATAGATCCTCATGAACCCCCGCACCTGCAGCAAGAGACATAGATCCTCATGAACCCCCGCACCTGCAGCAAGAGACATAGATCCTCATGAACCCCCGCACCTGCAGCAAGAGACATAGATCCTCATGAACCCCCGCACCTGCAGCAAGAGACATAGATCCTCATGAACCCCCGCACCTGCAGCAAGAGACATAGATCCTCATGAACCCCCGCACCTGCGGGGGTTCATGAGGATCTATGTCTCTTGCAGATGGATCGTGTTCATTTTTTTTTACCTCGTTAGTGGAAAGGATGTCAAGAATAAAGTCAAAGGAGCGTCTGCGACTGCAATTAGGCATTCAAAATAACCTATGTTCTTGTAGATGAATTGAGCTGGCTGAAGGACTAATAACAATTTCCCGCGAGACCAAGATTGAAGGCTTCGTATTTCTGTCACATCTAGGGCCACATGAGATGCATTAATTTAAGTTACAGTTTATGCACAGTGCCTGATTGGAAACTGGCGTCTTTGTGTATAGCATTTAAACTTTAGGCTCTATACGTTTATTAGAAGAAGAAAAAACACAAAGTCTACATTCTCTATATCTTCCGTAGCTGAACTGGCCATTCGTCTATAATAATAATAATAATAATAATAATAATAATAAATAATAATAATAATAATAATAATAATAATAATAATAATAATAATAAATTTATTTCAGTTTTTGCAGGCCATCTGGCCCATATGAACACAAAATACACTTTACAACCAGAAAATACAGGAAGGTGGTTGTAAAACACACTCATATAGCATTACATCAGCGCACATAAATTCGTCTGACTTGTACTGTGTTTGTCTTAAATGGCGTAAATCCGTGTCTGTTACGTGAGTGTGCGTGTTGGGTTTCAGTTCGCGGCGCTTTGAGTCGATTCGCCCAAAAATTGAGAAAAAGCGCCTATATAATAACGGTATTATTATTATTATTATTATTATTTAAATCCATGTATATGTAAGACTGTTATCGAATGATGAAACTGCAAGTTTAGTTTAGAAATTAACGCCTCGTAACACAATGGAAAATTAAATGTATTTTAAGACTTTTGTTTCAAAATGAGAATGCAATTTTTATTTAGAAATTGGCTTCTTGTATTGCATTGAACTTGAGGTACTGAAAGTTTCTAACATTACAGCCGGCTACCTGTATTCAAGACTTTCTTTAACTGAGGCAGCAAGTTTAGATTACAAATTGGCGTCTTGTATCGCTTTGGAAAATTAGACGCCAGACGTTTGGAGAGAGAGAGAGAGAGAGAGAGAGAGAGAGAGAGAGAGAGAGAGAGAGAGAGAGAGAGAGAGAGAGAGAGAGAGAGAGAGACTCTAAACATTGTAGCTAACCCCTTCACTGCCAGTGGGCGCAGACTGTGTTTCTGAAATCTGTGAATTCAACGCCAACGATCACCAACCCGTCCAGGTAACATGGAGGCAAAGTGGTGTCAGCAAGAGGTATAGATCCTCATGAGCCCCCGCAATGGGGATCTATACTTCTTGCAGATCATGGGTGGTGTTCAACTCTTCTCATCAGCGAAGGGGCTAAGACCGTTTAAACCTTAACTCATTCTACCCCAGACACCCCACATGAAGATAAGGATCGACCATGATAGTTCAAGGCTGATGCCAGAATAGCTTGGCGCCTGTGGGCGCCAAGCTATTCTGGCATCACCCTTGAAGTATCATGGTCGATCTGTGTCCTGCACTGCAATGCAGTCTTCAGAGGACAACTGCAAAATTTAAGGATTTCGGTGTTGGGGTAGAATGAGTTAAATAGCGCATGTATTTTGGGACGCGAGATAAGGACAGGCATATTTAAAAATGTTAAATTGTTCCCATTACAATTATAGACTAGGGTAGGTTTCTGGGACACTTTCTACACATCTTAATAAAGATAAGATCTCTCGTGATTTTAGGCCACCCAATGTCGGACGGTGGCACGGTGGCCTGATTTAACAAGAGGCTTGTTCAGATAGCATGTCCATTATAAGGTCCTGGTAAATCCAAGTGGCACAGTTGCAGTGCGGCCGAATTGATCAGTGTTCATGTCGTACTCCATAGGTAATAGGTGTCCCTGTTCCCCATAACCCGTCCACTATGGGCGTCTATTATCACCCCGGTGCCGTGGACGTTAAACCCCGAATTAACTGAACTGTCCTTTTCTGACAGGCTGTGTACTGTTCGGATCACGTGCATTGCTGCCCTCATGGCACTACCTGTGAGCTGCCTAACCACTGTCGCCAGGGGGACAAAGTGGTTCCTTGGCTGGAGAAGCTTCCCGCCCTGGTCAGGTCAGCCATTACTGTTTTGTTTAGAATTATTACACGCCACACGGTATGACGTCAGGACAAGTCAGTTTCAAATCCCAGCGGTCGAAAAATACTGCTTTTAAATAAAGGATTACAATTTGGAAACATTTCCTTCATAACTCATTCAGCCCGAAGCACGTATTTCCCAAATTTTGGAGGCGTCATCTAACGACTATGCACCTGTTGCAGGAGATGGATCGACCATGATAATTCAAGAGTAGTGCCAGATTAGCCTTGCGCCAACAGGCGCCTGGTCGGCGCCAAGCTAATTTATTTGGCAATACCCTTAAATTATCATGGTCGATCCATCTCCTGCTGTAGTGCGTCAGGGCTGAATAGGATAAGTGTTCATGCTAAGTGTCTATCGACAACGCTGTAGAAAAAGACTAACTCAAATGTTTTTTGACCCCTTTGCTGTCAGTGATCACAAATGTCGCGTCTTTAACTACTGCAGGATGACAACATGCAAGTGAAGA